>ML789719.1:215894-253192 GCA_009831015.1 Picea engelmannii | reverse complement strand
TTGTGTTGCAGCATGTTTCAGCATCTGTTCTTCATAAACAATCGATTGCCATCAATGACAACCTTGATCATCTGCGCCAACCTTGATCATCTGCGCCTTGATCATCTGCGTCATCTCTGTTGTAGGCATATTTCCAACAGTTGGATTACTGAGAGGGGGGGGTGAATCAGTAATAGAGCGATTTAATCCTTTTTAACCATATAATGCAAGTGTTATATCAATGTAGCATTATCATCCAATATGTGTAGAGTAAATAAACAATGAAAAATGAACAATCATACACATACACAGTACACCCGTGTTTTTACGTGGAAACCCAAAGCGAGAGAAAACCACATAATGATTTTTCTTATATGTCTTGAAGAATTACATTCATTGGAAGCACCAACTTCCTTTGTTTTCCAGATGCAACTGGAAGGAGGCCCCAATCCCCTAGTTTCTCAGGATACAACATGAGGGAAGCTCCAACTCCCTAATTCTTTGGCTACAACCAGAAGGAGGCTACAACCCCCTATGTTCTTCGACTACAACTGGAAGGTGGCTATAACAACCTGTCCTTGCCTTGTCCAACCGCCCTGACATATAAGTAGAATTATGGAACCAGTGTCACACTATCACTGTGATATATACTACTGTAAACATGTACCAATAAACTGCACCAAACAAACTGTACCAATAACCTGAACCATGTATCAACCATGCATCAACCCGTACCTCAACCTGTAATCAACATGTACCATAAAAAAGTGCATCAACCATGCACCAACCTGTACCTCAACCTGCAAACCTTCTTTAACTTTAACAATAAGAGACTATCATTTTCATCAAACTTTACTTTAGTCTCACATGACTAGTTTTGGATTAGTCAACAACCCTAATTTGAAATAATCATAACCATGTACCTGTAATGAATAAAGATCTGAAAATAGTACATAATGTTCTTCAATGTGTTTTATGAAATTCCTCCAGGTGTCACTACTTATAACCTCTCAGAAAAGGAGTTATAACAAAAATGGCGTACCTTGTTGAATTCTGGCTTATTCTAGAGAGCGAACTTGTAGAGTGTGCCCTGCAACGAATATTTGTTGTATGGATCTAAAAAATTTACACTACATACTACAAAATGTAATCTAACCAAAAAGTTTGGTCTTACTGAATTTGGATCTGTTATGAAGAAGTTGTGATGTTTTTACCCGAAATACCTGTTTTAGACTAGTTTCAGGACTAACCACAAACCCTATTTTCCATGGAGTGTAACTCCAAAAATACAATGACCCACAAGCTGAAATTCATAGAAAAAATACTTAGATATGTTTTCTCAATGGCCTCCCAATTTCACGGTCTGAATCATTCTAGAAAAAAATGTATTGCGAAAATGGTGAGATGACCTGTAAATAGCATACCTTAGAAAGCATCATCAAAAGAATTTATCCTCCCTTGATTTTTATCGTTTTTTACTTCACCTTCCCTTTGAAATTAGGATTAGATATCCTTTGGTTACCTCAGTCACCTGTAGATATTCAATATTCTGAAGTGTGATTTCAAATGAGAGAGCCTTGCCTCTTATTTATACTTTCATGTAGTTTCATCAAGGGGTTACCTTTTAACCATCTTAACCCAATTTCCTTATTTTAGGGCTAACCCACTTTCCTTATTTTAGGGATAACCATCTTAACCACTTTCCATAATTAGAGATAACCATATTAATTGACTCGTCTAATCTTCCAACCTGAACTGTCCTCTTTATGGTGCTTCCTCGTTTACATTTAAGACATATAAGATAATCATTCAAAATCATTCATTTTGGACTAAAAATAACTTCGAGTCTCTGGCGAAGATACTCAAAGGATTCCTGTGGAAGAGATTTTGTAAATATGTCTTCCACTTGTTCTTTTGTGTCCACATATTCAACTCTGATGTTCTTTTCTGCAACTTGTTCCCTTAGAAAGTGATACTTGATTGGAATGTGTTTCGTCTTGGAGTGCATCATCGGGTTCTTTAAGATACTAATGGCACTTGTATTATCACAATAGATTGGAATGGGCTCATCATAATCAACCTATATATATGTCAGAGTTGTTTCATCCATAGAACCTGTGTACAACATGTTGTTGCTGCAATATACTATGTCTCGATTGTAGATAAAGATACTAATGATTGTTTCTTTCTTAGCCATGATACTAAACACTCACCCAAGTAGAACGTTGTTCCACTGGTGCTTCGTCGGTCATCAATACAACCTTCCCAATCTACATTTGTGTAGGAAATAAGTGATATATCCTTTCCTTTTGGATACCATAATCCAAACTCTTATGTTCCTTTTAGATATCTGAAAATCCTCTTCACTACTAATACATGCGATTCCTTTGGTGTTGCTTGAAATCGTGGCACCTGTCCAACTGCCTGCATTACATCTGGTCTGGATGTTGTCACATATAGTAGGATACCAATCATTCACTTGTATTTCCTGTAATCTGTAGACTTTGAATCATCATATTTTCTCAACTTGCAACTGGTTTGTATGGGAGTGATAGTTGGTTTGCAATCTTCCATTCCAAACCTCTTTAGCATTTATCTGATATACTTGGTTTGAGAAATAAAAATTCCTTGGTTGATTTGATGTATCTGAAGACATATATAGAAGGATAGTTCTCCAAGTAATGACATTTCAAATTCTTTTTGCATATCCTTTGCAAATTTATGGCTTAACTTGTCATCAATACTTCCAAAAATAATATCATCAACATAGACTTCAATTAACAAAATACTATCTTGAGTTACCTTGATGTATAGGTTGTTGTTTGCACTTCCTTTTCTAAACCTTGCCTGTTGTAGATATTTATCCAGTCTAGAGTAACATGCTCTAGGATCCCGTTTTAGACCATACAAGGCCTTCTTTAATTTACACATATAATCTGCATTCTCTGGCAACTGAAATATTTCTGGTTGTTCAATGTAGACTTCTTCTTCAAGTTCCCCATTCAGAAAAGTTGATTTTACGTCCATTTGATACACTTTAATATTTTTGGACCATGCATAAGCTAAAAGAAATCAGATTGCTTCCATTCTGGCAACTGGGGAAAATGTCTCTTCAAAGTCGATTCCTTCAACCTATGCATATCCTTTACATACCAATATAGCTTTGTTCCTTGTAACATGTCCATCTTCATTCAATTTATTCCTGTATACCCACTTTGTGCCGATCACATTCTTATCCTTTGGTCTTGGAACCAATTCCCCAGTGTTATTTTTCTCTATTTGATCCAATTATTCATCCATGGCCTTATTCCAAAATTCATCCTTGATGGCCTCTTCAAAACAAGTTGTTTCAATCGTAGATGAGAGTGCTAGGTGCATTTGTTCTGGTGAACAGATTATTCTTCTAGTCTCAACTCCTACATATTTGTTTCCGATAATCTGATCTAAAGGATGATTCTTCTGTACTCATCTACTAGGTGTCTTTGGAGGCACTTGCTGAACTTTCTCTTCTGGTTCTATCAGATCCTCTTCATCTTCCCCTTCTACTTCTTTTTCATCTTCTTCTTCTTCTTCGTAAATCTGTTCCATTGATTCATTTTATTCTTCTTTTAATTCTTGTCTACCTGTTTCATCATTTTTTACGTTGATTCTTTCCAAAACTTTGTTCAATCTCAGGTTGTAACACTTATATGCTTTCCTTGTAGTTGAGTAACCAACAAGTACTCCTTTGTGCACAGGAGAAATAAACTTTCCCATTCTACCATCTTCTCTTTTGATGTAGCATTTGCTTCCAAAAACTCTGAAGTGATTCACATTTTTTGGTCTTCCTTTCCATAGCTCGTAGAGAGTTTGTCCATGTTGTTTCTAAGAATTAATCTGTTTTGCATGTGAACTGTTGTATGCACTTCCTATGTCCAAAATATATCTATCAATTTGGAATCCATTAGCATTGTTTGAGCCATTTATTGTACTGTCCTATTCTTTCTTTCAACAACTCCATTCTGTTGAGGTGTCCTAGCAATGAAGAATTTCATTTTTATTCCATGCATGCTCCAGTAGTCCATAAATTCCTTTGAAGTGAACTCTTCTCCATTATAAGATCTCAAGCATTTGATTTTTGAATCCATTTCACTTTCAACCATTTCCTTATAGACCTTGAAGTTTTCAAAAGCTTCTGACTTATTCTTGAGAAAGCAAACTACAGTCATTCTTGTATAATCATCAACTAATAACATAAAGTATTTCTCACCTTTTAAGCCCTTTGTTGTAATTGGTCCAACTAAATTAGTTGGCACAATTTCTAGTGGTCTTGTCGTTGAATATTCTTTTGATTTAAACCTGGTCTTTGTTTGCTTTCCTTGTTGACAATGCTTGCATAAAGTCTTGGTTGGTTTCGTGATCTGGGGCATTTCTCTAACTGCTTCCTTTTGCTGAATTTGACAAGGTTATCAAAATGTATGTGACCCATTCTTTTGTGCCATAGCCAAATTTCATATTCCTTTCCTAGGCAACACTTTTCATTTCCAATTTCACTTAATAAATATATGTTGCTTGAAGTTCTCACAGTTGTTGCAATCAATTTTCCTGAACCTTCTTTTCTTATCTCACACTTTTGTGAATCGAAAGTAACTTTATGACCTTGGTCACACATTTGAATCACACTTAGAAGATTATGTTTCATATATTTTACTAGTAGAACATTTTCTGCCTTGGTATTCTTGTTCCCAATTCTGACTGTGCCTTTCCCAATGATTTTAGCTAAATCATCATTTCCGAAGGAGACTGATCCATCTCTTTCCTTTCTTAATGTAAGAAACCTGTCTCTATCACTTGTCATGTGTTTTGAGCAACCATTGTCAACATACCAACCATGTTTCTTCTACTTAGCTTGTAGAGCGAGTGTGCATTCTTCATTTCTATATTGATTATGCTTTCTTATCCATGTCCTTTTCTGAGGTTCCTGTCTATGACTGTTGTTGTTTTGCTGTGGTTCTCTAGGAGGAACTGTCATTCTACAATCTTTGGCCATGTGTCCAAAGTTGTTACATTTGTATCATTCCACTTCAGTGCTCAAAGATTCAAACATGTTGTAACTTCTTCTCTGTGTTTCACTAGGCCTTCTTGGATAACCCTTTTGTGTATGACTTTCAAATTTGTTTATGTTCCTATTGTTAGCTCTGCAATTCATAGCTTTATGTCCAAAATTATTACATGCATAACATAAACCAAAAAAGATAGTTTGATACCTAGGAGTTGAAGATATTCTTAAAGGAGGTAATCTTATGAATCCTTCTTCTTCTTGAGGCCTATATGTTTATGTCGGTTGTTGATTATGAAATTTGAATCTTCTTGGTGCAAGAGTGTCCTTGTAATTTTCTTTGTAGACCTTCCTATCCCCTTTGATTGTTTCTGCATAGCTTTTTGGATATGTTTCTTGTTCTGTTGTTTTGGAGATTGATCCCTTTTCTGTTTGATTGTATCCAAGTTCGGACATGTCATGATGAGTTTTTTTTACTTTTGATAATGCCATTCAAAACTTTTGAGTTGTTCTGCATATTTTTTTTTGAAGATCATTTCTTAATGTGAAAATTTATGCTTCCAAATTTCCAATGATCATGTCTCTTCCTTCTAGCTGTTCTTTGAGTGCTTCTTCAATTCTTTTATTTTCTTCAATTTGAACCTTCAAATTTGTGATCATTTGTTCTAGTTCCCGAGTGTCTTTTTTCTTGTCTAGTTCTGCTTGTAGTTTCTTGCTTTTCTTCTTTTATCTTCTGATAACTTCTATGGAACACAACAAGTCTTCTCGATAGTCAACTTCTGCCTCTTCATATTCTTCTTCGGCCTCTTCATATTCTTCTTCAGAGTATTCTTTATCAGAGTATTCTACTGCCATGAATAGAACTCTTTCTGTCTCTATTACACATTAGTTTTGTCACCCTTATGACCATTAATGATGTAAACCTATCCTTTGTCTTTAGAAGGATCAGTGGCCTGAATTCCTGAAGAAAGAAGGGAGGAGAACTTTTCCTAAGAGAAGAAGTTGTATTTTCCTTTGTAAAAAACCCTATTAAATAGGATTTCCGTAGGCTTATCTATACACAGGGTGCAGAAATGCTAGATTTCCGCAGGTTTCACTATAGCTAGGTTGCGGAGTTTTCGTAGGTTGCACTATAGCTAGGGTGCGAAAACTCATGTACGTGGGAAAAATGAGCGTCTTCTCGATGCTTCTAGAAGGATCAAATTCTATGGTGAGGTGGCCTTCGAACGATTTGGATCTTGCTCACTTTCATGATTTAGTGGGATCATCCTAACCTCCTCACCTTATCCTCTTCATCTTATAAAAGGAGAGGAGCACTCATGGAGAAAGTTAGCTTTTGAGATTGGATTGTTATTGAGTTTTGTAGCTTGGAATTTTTGGACCTATGTTGTCTTGGAGTTCTTTTTTATCAAGATGGATTGTGAGTAGTTATTAGATATATAGTCACAGAATCCATGGATCATAAGTGTGTGGGAAGAAAGGAATTGTTGGAAGGAACGTGACAACATCAAGGCATCTGGTTGTATCTTTCTTCCACATTATATGATACAGTGGCATGTTTCTTTCCCACAAAATTATTCTCATTTCATTACATGACTCCTTGATCACATGTATAAGTTTTCATTGAATATACTATTGTTGCTTTCAGATCTAATCTCACAAGAGCACCGGGGTGGAGCAAGGACAAAAAAGATATAAGGAAGCGATATTCAAAGGTATGTCACTCATCTCTTATTTGGTAGTAAATTCGATGATTATAGATTAGGGAAACCACCATGTTCTGTCTTGTTTTGTTCTAGATCTAGGTAGATCTAGGGAGATCAGTTTATGCCCACATTTACCGATAAATCCTATAACAGTCTCACTATCACTGACTTCATCTTCATCTGATGATGAGATGTCTTCTTTGGTGCATAAGATTTTTTTGAAAACTTTCTTTGTGGTTCTTTTGCCTTTATATGTTTGTTTTCTATTTGAATAACCTTCATCATTTCTCTTTTTCTTATGAGGACATTTGCTAGCAAAATGACCAATACCATCACAAGTAAAACAAATCAAAGGAAGCTTACCTCTATACCTGTCATTGGTTCCCTTGTTCAATATTCTGACAAAGTTGGCCACTTCTTCATCATCTTCCGAGATGTCATTGTTGATGCTATATTCTTTTTCTTTTTTCTTTCCCTTTTGCTTTGATATTTTGGATTCTTTGAAGGCTACTTCTTTTATATCTGGATTTTCCTATTCAGTTCTCATTTCATATGTTGTGAAGATTCCATGTAGTTTTTCCATGCTTATTGAGTTTAGATCTTCTCTTTCTTCTAGTGTTGATATTTTAGGGTCAAATATCATAGGAAGAGATCTTAGTACCTTTTGAACAATTAGAGATTATTTGATTTCTTCTCCCAATCCCAAGATTGCATTTACTGTTTCATCGACTTGTAAAAAGTAAGCTGCAATGTTCTTATCTTCCTTCATCTTTAGTTGTTCAAACTGACCTCTGTAAGTTTGAAGCTTTGTTGCTTTGAATTTTGAATCTCCTTCATAAATATTTCGAAGTTTGTCCCAAATCTCTTTAGTGGATTTGAAATGTTCAACTTTGGTGAATACTGATTCTCCAAGACCATTCATAAGTGCATTTGTGGCTTTGGAATTATTCTGACTGAGTTTCATAGCTTTGTCATTTGTCCGCGGAACTGCTAGTGATGTGTATCCATCTACAATTGATTTCCAAATTTCAAATCCCTGTGTGTGTATATATATCTTCATCCTTATGTTCCAAAAGGCATACTTCTGTCCATCAAACTATGGTATTCCATTTTTGTACATGTTGTTTCTCTCCATGATCTACCTTTCAGTGGTTAAACTGATTTCTAAAGGAACTTGCTCTGATACCAATTGTTGGATTACTGAGAGAGGGGGGGTGAATCAGTAATAGAGCAAATTAATCATTTTTAACCATATAATGCAAGTGTTATATCAATGTAGAATTATCATCCAATATTTGCAGAGTAAATGAACAATCATACACATACAAAATACACCAGTGTTTTTACGTGGAAATCCAAAGTGGGAGAAAACCACACAATGTTTTTTCTTATATGTCTTGAAGAATTACATTCATTGGAAGCACCAACTTCCTTTGTTTTCTAGCTACAACTAGAAGGAGGCTCCAACCCCCTAGTTTCACAGGATACACTCTGAGGGAAGATCCAACTCCCCAATTCTCTGGCTACAACTAGAAGGAGGCTACAACCCCCTATGTTTTTCGTCTACAACCGGAAGGTGGATACAACCACCTGTCCTTGCCCCATCCAAATGCTCTGACATATAAGTAGAATTATGGAACCACTATCACACTATCACTGTGAGATATACTGTTGTAAACCTGTACCAATAAACCTACACCAAACAACCTGTACCAATAACCTTAACCATGTATCAACCATGCATCAACCTGTACCTCAACCTGTAATCAAAATGTACCATAAACAAGTGCATCAACCATGCACCAACCTATACCTCAACCTACAAACCTTCCTTAACTTTAACAACAAGAGACTATCATTTTCCTCAAACTTTACTTTAGTCTCACATGACTAGTTTTGGATTAGTCAACAACCCTAACTTGAAATAATCATAACTATGTGTAATGTCCCCATTTTGGGACATTATAACATTACAACATTTCAGAGTGTTATGCCTGCCCGAGTAGCCAGATAGGGGTGACAGAGAGTTCAGGATATACTGAGGGGTTTATTTGGGTCCGACTTGCATTTTTCATCATTGGGATCTAGTCCTCATAACTTGGCTTTTGTTTCGTTGCATTCCGACGATTTTCGTAATTTTGAGTTATTATCGGTCATATCTTAATTAAATTCACTAAGAAGGTCATAATGGGCATATTACTTGGAGAAACCTCTTAGTGTGATAGCTCATCGGAATTAGGAAGAAGAGCACTATAGGATAAGATGGTGAGAAGTGACTTTCAGTGGCTGGAGAAGCCATAAGGATGGATAAATCACTTTTTAGAGGTAAAATGGTTAATTAATTAATTAATTAAGTGATTTAATCAAGGAATAATAAAATAAAGTAAAAGTCACTTGGAGGGAAGAAGTCAACAGTGAATTAGGGTTTCAGCAGTGATTTAGGGTTTTGGAAGTCAACAGTGAATTAGGGCTTCAATAGGGATTTATGGTTTTGGAAATCTATAAAGGAAGGGTTAGCGACCTAATTCATCATTTTTATGCAGATTATGACTTGTCATTGAGGAGAAGAGGCACATCTCAGGAGAGATAGTTCAGTGTATTCCAGGAGGAAGACACCAGTTGATTGATTTCAGTGTTGAAAGACACACCCTAGTCACCGGGAAGATCATCCAGGTCTTCCATCATTCTTCATTGATTCCGTAGTGCTCCCATATTCCAGGTATTATCTTTTAGTTGCTTATTTTTATTTCGGCTAAGATCCTTTGTATGTTGATCTAGTCAAGTATTGTCAGTTATTCAGCCGCATTCGGCCATTTTGTAATCCACAATGATATCATAATACAAAATTTGCAGTTCTTTGTCGTGTTTATTATTTGTATGATCATTTATATGATGTAAACCTTTGATCCTACACACACATTAGCAGTGTTTCCTAGACTAGCCAAGTCAGGAACATTACAGTGGTATCAGAGTTGGTTTTTCTGCCAACCTAAGGGGAAAATTAGATAAGGATGTAGATACATCATTACCAGTGAGTGGATTGACAGGAGCATAGATGGAGCCTACACCCATTAGATGCAGGGAGCATTTCTATAGTTGAAAAGTTCCTTGGAAGCCAAATCACTGATGCAGGGGTAAAGGGAAGGTGCACATTGTTGAGGTGCATTATGATAATGAGGATGAAGAGATGCATGTGAATGCAACCATAGATGCCTATTTTAAGCATTCCGATAAGGGTAGTGAGTCTTGTGCATCTGAGGGACAGTTGGAGGGATAGGATGATATCACATATCCTTCATCTTCCCCATCAGGTAATGTTGAGGATTCAACACTTCAACATAGTGGTGACACTTGTGAGGATTCATATGTGTTGGCACTTAAACATGATGAGCTTAGGAGGTTGGATGACCTACCGGTGGGTGTAGACATGGCTTCCAGGAAGTCATGTATGGAGAATGATGAGCTTCCTATGATGAGTGAACCACATTTTTCATCTTCTCAGTCACCTATTCTAGCTACGACACATGAGGATATCAATGGCATTCCTGATATGGTAGAGGAGCCTTGTGTGGGGATTGTACACAAGGAACATATGGATCTACAGACCCAAGAGGAGATGTATGGCTTGGAGATAGTTGACCTTACACATACCTATCAGTATGAGGAGAGTGAATCACCACTCTTGGAGATTCCATTGATGGACCAAGTTGTGGAGAGTGACAACTTGTTGGGACACTCACTCTCAGGATCGATCTACAATGATGAGGATGCACTCCTTATTGGTTGGAATGAACATAACATGTGTCTGGACACATCTGTATGGGATCCAGGCGCAGATGATATTAGTAGGGTGAGTGCACAGGAGGATACAACTGCCCATACAGGATATCGTGTGATTCAGATAGGGGCCGCAGTTGGTGATGGCATGCAGTGGCATGTAGGAGGACTCAGTAGCACAGGGGACAGTGGGTAGTTCAGTGCCTTATATTTTGAGGAGTGTGTTGTTGGGGATTCTATTGTTGACACTAGCAGTGAGAGGCATGAGGTAGCACCTCAGGAGGATTGTGACCAGGAGTCACGACACTTGGCAGGACAGTTGAGAGTCAGTGAGGGCATGATCATGGTAGCCACTAGATGCATTGATGATACACATGCATTGGTGGTAGGTTATTGTTTGAGGGCCTCGATGGCACAAGATAGTTTATATGGGGTACTTGTCATTGATGACTTCCATACACTCAGGGAGAGAGTGATTGTGATGAGGGTCGACTACCAGCAGTTGTTGATGGATAGGGATTACCTATTGGAGGTTGGCGAGATGTATCACAGGGCATTGAGGGAGTAGGAGGTTGAGGTGGACCGACTCACTCATGAGTTGGTGAGAACACAGAGATTCTTGGAAGGCACACAGAAAAACCTGTAGGAATCAAAGTCCAGATCAGAGGAGCTCCTTGAGGAAACTAGACAAAAATCCACTACACCTATTTCAACAGAGAGTCATATATATCCCTCAGCCACATTGCGAGAGGATGTTGGTGGTTTAGCAGTGGAGCAGCAGTTGAGGGAGGAGCATGAGGAGTACCCAAGATCACTTATGAGTATGGAGAGATATGATCCAGAGATACATGAGGATATCCATAGGTCACAGGGACCACCCTTCATGAGTGGTGGTGAGATAGTTGGTCACACACATACACATGGGGATTCCAGAGCTAGGGGCAGTTTTGAGGACACTTCCATTTATGTTCCAGGATTGGTTGACCTTCATGTAGAGGATGACCCCGTAGTACACCCAGGATCCATGATGTTGCAGGTGTATACAGGAGATCACATGAGTATGCAGGGGAACACAATGATGAGTGGTAGTTCACAGAGACATACATAGGTGTACAGTGGGATTTAGGGGGGCGCACTGTATGGCAAGGAGGAGATGTACTCAGTATAGCAGGGAGATTCCTCTCCCTTGCAGTAGTATACAGATCTGGGAGATCACCTTCACCGTAGAAGAAGTTGCGTGAGTGATTATGGATGGAGAATGATTGACCCAGAGTTGGTAGAGATACCTAATATTGTACCCGATGGTTGGTGTTCAATGATGAGTACAAGTGATTATTTACCATGGGTGCCGATGGATGAGATTTTGGTTAAGACCTTTGGATTGACCAAAGCATATGCTACTTTCTAGTCCTACAGTTGGTTGTAGATATTTATGATGGCCTTTCCCGATAATTTCATCATTGATAGCAGCACAGGGGGAGCTAAACAGTGGTAGGGGGCATGGAGAGTTGGTAGGCCGAGACCAACTAACATGAGTGTCTTGATTGCATACATCAAGATGGGGGTGGATCATCAGGCATAAACAGTTGAGGCCTTGGGCATGATGGAGAGTATACTAGGCCATGGGACAAAGGATATCTCAGAAGTTGCTACATATTCAGACTCACATTGGGATGAGGGTGGAGTGATTTCGATAGTTACTGGTAGGGAACATCAACAGTTAGTGGGGATTGGAAGTGATGAACTTCCAAATTTGACATGGGATCCAGGAGTCCATTTGGTCAATAGTTTGTTTCATCTTATGAGGATCCAGGAGTGGAGGATCTAGAATGGATACTTTGATTAGACAGTCATGATCAGAGTAGAGAAACATCAGCATGATGGTCCATGTCAGAGACTAGCATGGGACCCTGGGATTACAGGGTTGGACATTTCATTGTCTGGTGGAGACGAGTGGACCTTTGCAGTGGGAAGTCCCCTTGATTTTCCATTGAGTTTCAGTATTGGGGAGAGCACATCACTGGTTGGTGATTCGTTGAGGTCTTGTAGTACCTCACTATGGAAACAACATGTTCAATCGGTGGGGTTCGTGTTGGGTTTGGTATGGTCTGGTAGGATAGACTCATTTTGGTTTGGGATCGTGTGTTATTTGCAGGAGACTCATAGTAGTGATATGTTACAGGATTATATCTCACGAGGCATTGCAGTTCATATTTTGATATGGGATCTGGGGATTGGAATTCTTGGTAGTTCAACGTTTGATGGAGTTGAGTTTAGAGTAGAGTGGTTGCTCGGGAAGTTGACTGAGATTCAATGGCCATTGATCATTCTACTCATCAGGAGCATGTGGGTGTCATGCATGGTGAGCACTTGGAGAGACCACATCTTGAGGGGAGTCTACCTTGTGTCACACAGGTGGATATGGGACCCTGGTATCATATGTAGTTGGATTCAGTTATTTCTTGAGGACAAGCAATCTAATGAGTGAGATTGTTGTGGTTGGGATTTTCGGTTTTGATCGGAAAAGCCACAGTGTTGTCAATAGATTGTCGATGTTTTGGATGAACACTCCATGAAAACTAGACACCATGTTCACCTAGAAGACACCAAAATCCTTGCCAAAGAGAATCACCTCTTCAAATGTCATATTAGAGAAGCCATTGAAATCCGTAAACATCCTAGTAACCTTAACAGAGACAATGGGTTAGAACTGAGCGAAAACTGGCTCCCCCTGTTCCAAAAAAAACAACAATAAGCTTTGGTAATTTTCTTTTCTTTTTATAAATCAAATTATTCATAAGAAAACCCCTCCCATTTAATTCTAAGAAAACCTAATAACCTCTTATAAAACCTAAGAACCTAATTGATTAATATTAATTAACCTTGTAGTAATAAAACAGTTAGAATATAAATTAACAAGAAAAGAAAAAACCCTAATCTTATAAATTACGTGATACCTATAACCTAACCCTAGAACCTATTATTCTTAATGAAGACTTTAGTACACAACATTAAATTAATAAGAACCCATTATTTACCTTATAACAAAAGTAACCCTAATATTAAACCCAAAACAAACATTTAATTCGTTGATACCTTAACCTTATTTTATATTAACCTAACCCTAAAATAAAAATTTAAGAATCCATTTTTTACCTATTAAGTAAACCCCAAAACACTAAATGATTAAATATAAATAAGAAACCCTAAAATTTTTAATAAATTATTATGACCTTTAATAAACAATTTTTTTTAATAAACCCAAGAAATATCTTAAAAAATAATTAAATTTATTAAATATTTCTACTTAGCCGACACTAATAAACTTTCCCACTTCCAGTATTTATACCAGCTCTTCCCTTTCTCTTAAACCCAAGCTCTTTGTCCTGAAGATGGATCCTGATCTGGATCCAAAACGTCGACAATCTATTGACAACACTGTGGATTTTCCGATCAAAGACAAGCAATCTTTCGGCAGGGAGGACTGTAATGTCCCCATTTTGGGACATTATAACATTACAACATTTCAGAGTGTTATTCCTACCTGAGTATCTAGATAGGGGTGACAGAGAGTTCGGGAGATACTGACGGGTTTATTTGGACCCGACTTGCATTGTTCATCATCAGGATCCAGTCCACAGAACTTGGATTTGGTTTCGTTGCATTCTGAAAATTTCCGTAATTTTGAGTTATTATGGGTCATATCTTAATTAAATTCACTAAGAAGGTCATAATGGGCATATTACTTGGAGAAACCTCTTAGTGTGATAGCTCATCGGAATCAGGAAGAAGATCACTACAGGATAAGATGGTGAGAAGTGACTTTCAGTGGCTGGAGAAGCCATAAGGATGGATAAATCACTTTTTAGAGGTAAAATGGTTAATTAATTAATTAATTAAGTGATTTAATCAAGGAATAATAAAATAAAGTAAAAGTCACTTGGAGGGAAGAAGTCAATAGTGAATTAGGGTTTCAACAGTGATTTAGGGTTTTGGAAGTCAACAGTGAATTAGGGTTTCAACAGGGATTTAGGGTTTTGGAAAGCTATAAAGGAAGGGTCAGCGACCTAATTCATCATTTTTATGCAGATTATGACTTGTCATTGAGGAGAAGAGGTGCATCTCAGGAGAGATAGTTCAATGTATTCCAGGAGGAAGACACCAGTTGGTTGATTTCGGTGTTGAAAGACACACCCTAGTCACCGGGAAGATCATCCAGGTCTTCCATCATTCTTCATTGATTCCACAATTCTCCCATATTCCGAGTATTATCTTTTAGTTGCTTATTTGTATTTCGGCTCAGATCCTTTTGTATTTTGATCTAGATGAGTGTTGTTATTTTATTTAGCCACAGTTGCTTATTTATATTCTGGCTAAGATCCTTTGTATGTTGATCTAGTCAAGTATTTTCAGTTATTCAGCTGCATTCGGCCATTTTGTAATCCACAGTGATATCATAATACAAACTTTGCAGTCCTTTGTCGCGTTTATTATTTGTATGATCATTTATATGCTGTAAACCTTTGATCCTACATACACATTAGCAACGTTTCCTAGACTAGCCAAGTCAGGAACATTACACTATGTACCTGTAATGAATAAAGATATGAAAATAGTGCACAATGTTGTTCAGTGTGTTTTATGCAATTCCTCCAAGTGTCACTATTTGGAACCTCTCAGAAAATGAGTTATAGCAAAAATGGCATACCTTGTTGAATTCTAACTTATTCTAGGGAGTGAACTTGTAGAGCGTGCCCCGAATGAAATATTTGTTGTATGGATCTGAAAATTTTACACTGCATAATAATGACTGTACTCTAACCAAGACATTAGGTCTTATTGAATTTGGATCTGTTATGAAGAAGTTATGACCTTTTTACCCAAAACACATGTTTTAGACTAGTTTCAAGACTAGCCACAAACCCTATTTTCCATGCAGTGTAACTCCAAAAATACAATGACCCACAAGATGAAATTTGTACCACATATACTTGGATATGTTATCTCAATGGAATCCCAATTTGACGGTCTTAATCATTCTAGAAAAAAACGTTTTTGCGAAAATGGTGAGGTGACCTGTAAATAACATACCTTAGAAAGCATCATCAAAAGAATTTATCCTCCCTTGAATTTCAGCCTTCTTTACTTCACCTTCTCTCTGAAATTCGGCTTATATATCCTTTGGTTACCTCAGTCACCTGTAGATATTCAATATGCTCAAGTGTGATTTCAAATGAGAGAGCCTTGCCTCTTATTTATACTTTCATGTAGCTTCCTCAAAGGGTTACCTTTTAACCATCTTAACCTAATTTCCTTATTTTAGGGCTAACTGAGTTTCTTTATTTTAGGGCTAACCATATTAACCACTTTCCATAATTAGAAGGTTATCCATTTACTTTATTATTTAAATAATCCTCATTGAATTTTTCACTTCACTTTATTATTTAAATAATTCTCTTTGACTTTGTCACTTCACTTTATTATTTAAATAATCATCTTTGACTTTGCCACTTCACTTTAATATTTAAATAATCCTTTTTGACTTTGTCACTTCACTTTATTATTTAAATAATTTCTTCTTTGCAAGAACTTTGACTTCTTTGACCTTTTGGGGTTTCAAGCCAATCATATGAGGGTCCTTCAACTTCGTAAGGCCATAACTCTCAAACCGTGAGGAGTTATGTGACGTTCCACATACCACTAGAAATGGCATAACATGTACTATCCATATAGAATAGTATTACCTGAAAATATATGAAAACTCATACCATTATACATCAAACAAACTTGGTTCCATTATCCAAACCTTTGTGCTACCAGAATTTGCTACCGGACTTTCTTCAAGGGTTGACATCAATGACAACCAACCCAATTAATCAACAGTATCTTAGCGTAACATGTTCAAAAATTTGTGGGAACAAGTCACATAGTTAGGTACAAAGCAATGTAAATTTTTTTATTTTCCCTATAGGCTTTGCAGTTGGTGCAAGGTTTTTGGAGGGGGTATTTCACTAATGGATTGGATCTTGAGGGGTTCCATAGTGATTCCTTGCTTTGATATGATAAAACTGAGTAAGTTCCCGACAGTGATGCAAAACACACATTTAAGGGGATTAAGGAGGATGGTGTATTGTTGACATCTTTGAAATATGAATCACAAATATTCCAAGTATTAGGACCGATTTTTAGAATGAGCGGTGAGATCGTCCAAGGAGACCAATATTAGATTTGTGCGGTCATGAAATACATATGTTATTTTCCATTGGAATGTAGCTCCAACGTTATTTAGACCAAAGGGAATAACACGGTATGAAAAAGTGCCCCATGGAGTGGTAAACGTAGTTTTGTTCTGATCTGTGTGACAGATTTGAATTTGGTTGTAGCCAAAGAATCCATCCATAAATGAAAAGGCTTCATGTCTAGCATAGGCATTAATGACTTCATCGATGAAAGGGGTAGGAAAGTTGTCCTTGGGACAAGTCTGGTTGACATCTTGAAAGTCAGTGAAAACACTATTTTTCCCTTTTTTTATTAATGAAAATGAGGTTAGAGACCCATGAGGTATACATGATGTCTATATGAACCCTCATGTAGTACGTAATTTGTCAATTTCAACTTTAATGGCCATATCTTTAGAAGGATGTAAAGGCCACTACTTTTGGTGAATATGTGCACCATTGGGCCAAGTGTCAATTAAGTGTTTGACAATGGTTGGGTCAAGAAATAGCATTTCTATGTATGACTAGGAAAAAATATCCCGGTACTCCTAAAATAGGGTCTTATAGGAAATGAATTCTTCAGTAGAG
The DNA here is from genome assembly GCA_009831015.1 of Picea engelmannii. Taxonomy (NCBI): domain Eukaryota; kingdom Viridiplantae; phylum Streptophyta; class Pinopsida; order Pinales; family Pinaceae; genus Picea; species Picea engelmannii. Next base: position 235,886 of record ML789719.1, on the reverse strand, counting down.
CATGCAGTGTTGAGGGTGATTTCCTCAACGATGTCAATATTGATCGAAATGTCTATCTTAATAGTGGGGGAAATGTTTTCCATGTTCCCTACTTAAAAAATGTTGGGGGTAGGGATCGAGTTTTTGAACCAATCAATGTGCCTTCGAGGAATGAAGTCTTTGGTTTCCACTACACAGATGTTAGTGTTAGTAGTGGTTTGAAAAGCATCGTGTGGTAGGAAGAATGGTCGATGGTGCATTGTATGCTAGGGACAATCAAGTGTCATCATGGCCTCTAAAATGTATTCATTTGAATAGAAGACGTAAGATGAGAAAGGATTGTCAAAATTATGAACATACGAGTGCATTTTTATGGTGCCAGATGTCTCACACGAGTTGAACATAATGTTGAGGCTTATAGAGGTTGTTATTGTTGAGGGAGTGTAAGCTAACGATGCTTGTGAGGTAGTGGTACCATTTTCAAAAGGAATGTATAGTTCAACCAAAGGGGGTGACCCTTTGCTAGAATAAAGATGCCAGTTATGTACACACATGCATGTATTGTGCTCCCTAGGAGGAGGGAGAATCTCTTGCCAAGGCCTTTTTGGTGAATTAGGTGGGACTGCAGAAAGAGTCTTCAACCTTAGCTGTACTAGTATGGAATGTGGGGAAAGAGGTAAAAAATCTTTCTATGGAGTAGGTGTGGTAGAATAAACCTAGGGGGTAGGTGTGGTGGTATGGGATGCTGGAGAGTGAGGGATTTCTCTATTATTTTGAAAGGAAGTCATTCGACGGACTCAATATTTGGTGATCAATGGAAAAATGTAAGTGAGATGTTCCCATTTTTCACATAGTGTGCATGGGCATGTATGACCCACATTTACCATTGTGGAGACATAGCAGATGTTATGGGAGCTAGTGTTAGTGGGTGTTTTCAGTTGTTGCATGGTTGAAGCGGATTTGGGTAGGGATTTTTTATGGATTGTCGCTACAATGGTAGGTGTAATGGCCATATTGTGAGGATATGGCACATGCAAAATTAGTGCACAAGGTTTTATTATGAGTAGTGGTAGGTTTTGTGGGAGTGTTGGTGGTTGTAGCTACTAGAGTAGGAAGTAGTGGTACTTCCTTCAGAAGATGAATTAGGTTTCATAATTCAGGAAGGGTGGGGCATAAATTAGTGGGGTGACCTGGTTCCTCACAAAGTGCACATGGGGGTTGAAATTTGGGGGTCATTTGAGAGGTTCCCCCATATTTATTCTTTTTTGGCCCGGTGTTGGTATCCTTTCCCCCAACTATGTGATTGGGTTTAGGTGTTGGCAGTTGAACTAGAGTTTGCATCGGTAATGCAGTTGTTTAGGGGGAAGTACCAGTACCATAGACAATGGGTTAAGATACCAAAATGGGATGGACAATACCATGTTAGGAAGGTTAAGGGTAGTCATGACCTGATAAGCCACTATTCCACGTGGTGGGTGGAAAAAGGGAGTTGGGTTAAGGCTTGAGGAACTGTTTGCCAACCTAGTGTTTAACCAGTCACATGGGTGGTCTCTTGAATAGAATATGGTATGGATATCTTGAGGGTATGTTTAGGTGTGGGTTCCTTAGGATAAGGCTAATTGGTTGGTTCTATGGTGATCACACATACTTGGGAATAATCTGAGGGTACTAGAAGAGGTGGATCTCCCTAGTAAGTGCCCATAAGTGATGGGTCTTGAAAGATTCCTGGACCCACTTCTAGGATTTGTGAGATATCTAAATGTGCCCTTATGAGAGGAAGGATACTATTCAAATTTGTAGAAGGATGAGGTTCATAATACGTTAATTGATCGATCCATTGTGACAATCTTCCTATTTTGGGGGAAGAGCATGATTTGAAACACAGATGATGCCACTGCCTTCATGTCATACATATAATTATGCCTAAGAAAGATGTTATAGTATAAATGAGAATCTATAATCTCAATGTCGATAAAAATTGTCTTTCTCTCTATCTCGACAGGAAAATTTTTATAGAGGCCTTCAGGTTGGGATGGAAAACCATCGTATGCCTGAAGGGTGATGGAAGAAAGGGTGAGCTCGGGGGAGACAAATTTCTTCCAAATAGTTTGACATTGTGTAGGTGGATATGCCTTCATCCAAAAAGCACCTATGGACTATGATGTTTCATATTATAACAAGGATTTTGAAAGCTACCAATAAGGGGAGACATGGCTCTGAGTTATCCAAATTGAAAGTAATGAGGCGGGAATTTGATCAGTCGACTGCCCCCAATGTTGATAGCAAGGCCTTCCTTTGTGAAGGACAAGTTTTCAATACCTCCAATATATACACAACTATGGGAAATTGAGCCAAATCGTCAACACGACTATAACTATGAGCTTCTTTGGCATGTGGGTTATGAACATTGCACCTTAGAGGTGCTCGGGGTACACGTGGGGTGGGTTCACTATTGGGATGCAAGATCATCAAAGGTTGACCAATTGGTAATTGGGGTGCTTCTAAAGTGATCAGAGTAGAATCATGAGGCATGTATTATTGATGGTTGTGGATTTGGAGGAGGATATCTTCCTTTTTCATAAGGAGGATACTGTGATCTATATGATTTTCTGGTTGTGCTTGCTTGAGGTTATGGTATTGAACCATTTGTTGTGTAGGGGGAACCACTTCCTGTTTTGTGGTGATCATTCCTTAATGAGGGATTACGTTTTGTAGAAACAATGGTTTTTTGGATTGAAGGTAGTTTTTTGGAACTTACAGGGAAGGGGGTCTCTGTGGATTCATAAACTCCTTCATTTTCTTGTAGTTAGCGATCTGGGCACAATGGTGAGTGTAATTCCCATACTCACTGCAGAATGTGTAAGGAAAGTTTTTTTTGGGTATTTATTGTTTCCTTGTCATTTTTTTCCATTGGTGTTACCTATGTTTTGGTTCTGATTACCATGGTTAGGATTTCCCCCTGCTTGAGGGTTTTATTGTTAAGGGTTTCCCCCTTGTCCAGGGTTTGTGTTTCCTTTATTCTTTGATTTGTTTTTGGAATTATTTGGCTAGGAAATCAGGATTACAATGTTAAGTTGCTCAAAATCTTGAACTTCCTGCATTAAAGAGGGTTGAACAAAGTTGAACCCTACCTGTTTTTTCCCTTGTGGTGGCAAGGTAGTAGGTTGAGGGGGACCACGAAAAGGATAATATGGATTATTCTATTGTGGAGGTCAATATGGATTATAAGATGTTGAGGGTCCTCCTCCACTACTTTGGTTGTATGGTGGGCCCTACAATTATCCTTGGGTCAGTGTACCTGATTTTTGTATAAGGTTGTGGGATGTGTAGGGTGGTACACCCCAGGTATTTGAAGAGGAGGAGTGGGAAATGCGGAATATGGTGCACTCATTGGGGGGGTATAATGTGGGGTCCCTCCATAAGGGTTTGGATTTTTTTTAGTACCATAAGGAGGTATGGGTTGATTATAAGGGTTGAATTATGTGAATGACCCCATTAGTCCATCAATTGAATGTGATGCTTCGAGCCTTTCCTAACCAAATGGTAGGGGGCGAGGGGAATCCAAGAGAACTATGTAAAGGTATCTCGATTGTGAGTAGATTAAAATCAAATTTTTGGGCTTAGGTGATGTTTTTTGTAAGGTACCATATGTATTATGCAAAGAAGATCAAAATAAATATGACGAATACTAGTAGAAACAATGAAATATAGAGAAAAATAACATAAAAAATGATACCTTTATTGTTATAAAGCCAAGTTCAATTGCCTCTTTGAGTGGAAAACCTCCAACAAAGAAGATCTTAGTTACAAAAAAAATCTCAAGACAAGACTTTCTGATCCAAGTGGATCTAATATTGATAAAAAAAATTGACAGTCTCAGATGCCGATGAAAATGAATCCATTCTGTAGTTATCGACGAGATATTTCCAATGCAATTTGAATGGGATCAAATGGATATCATATGAGAAAGTTACAATCTTTTGAAGTTTTGTCAAAACATGAAAAAGAGGGTGACACATGGTATTGTATGGATGACATCTGTCATCACCATTAGGATGAAATGTGGTAGCATGGAATGACTTGGTGTGCTGACATGATCGATGATTGACAAGTTGACTGTGTATAGTTGATGACATGGAAAAATCATAGGCTGCCATGTGGCATCCCCCCAATTGGTGCATGTTGGCTACACATCGAGAAGTTTGTTCAAGCTTGAAAGGATTCAAACCTATAACCTATGTGATACCAATACAATGGCTTAACCAACTAAGACATGAGCGTACATGTTATGGCATGTGGGAATCAATGTATTTAATGTTTTAAATATTAAGTGGTGTAGACAATGGTGGGCACGAGTTTTGAACCTCTGCCACCCCCGCTAACAACCATGAGCTCCAACCAATGTGCCAAGATATCCATTGATTAGTTCCATCGAGGGAATAATATTTAATTACTATGTTAATTCCCAACAACAATCCAATGGATCAGAGAAGGGCTCGACCCCTGAAATTTCCTATATAAACCCCCATGCTATATCACTTGGGACACGAGTTTGAGAATGCCAAGATTTCATGCCACTTTTCTTTTTTATAAAGTTATGTTTTCATGGATATGAAATAAATCTCATTTTTATAAGAGTTTTAAAGTTTTGGCTTGGTACATAGAAACTAACATGGGTTATTGTATCCAAGGGGGTTTCATTTATGTATCTTGGGTTAGAAAGATCTTGTGGTGAATTTTGTGGTGAGAGTTTCATGAGAGTTTCTTTGTAAGAGCTTCATAAGTGTGTCATGCCTCCATTAAATTGGAGTGAGTTAATTTGGAGATACTATATTTGGTGTCATTCGAAATTTTTGAGAAACATATAGAGTGTTCATAGTCAAAAGTATCGATTTTTTGAGGTGGAGTTGATATTGATAGTCACAACTGATACATAAAATATTGGATGAAACTACAAGTATACAGTTGGCTACTCTTCACCTGGGCAACACAACGTTGGTATGGTGGGAAAGTAAGACAAAAACTAATATCATCCAACAAGGTAAAATAATTTTTTCTTGGGATGAATTTATTGTTGCATTAAGGAAACATTTTATCCATTATATTATATGCAAACATCAATAGTTAATTGGACACGTCTAAGGCAAAGTAAAGGGAAAGATGTTCAGGATTATACACAATAATTTAAGAAGAAAGCATTGCCTTTAGCAATTCCATTATATACATGTGAAACTCTTCTAAAACATATTGGTGGTATGAATTTATATCTTTGACATACTATATTGATGTTTAATCCTACTAATATTGACAAAGTGTCAGTACAAGCTACTCATCTTGAAGCTAGCAAGGGAAAGAATGTGTTTGAGGATAATAAGCCACACAAATTCGTGAAGCAGTCGAAGGGAAAAATGAAGAGTAAGAATTCAACTACAGTTAAGAAAGTTGAAAAGAAGCCTACATGTTCTCACTACAAGAAGAAAGGACACGAGGAGGAAAAGTGTTGGAAGATGCATCTAGAGATGTGATCAAAGAAGTTTTAGAACAAGGAGAAACAAAATACTGCTACAACAACTCAACAAGATCTAGGATCGGATTCAGGAGATGAAATTAAGATCACATCAATGGAAAGTAAAGGTATATCTACTACTAGTTCTATTTCTTCATTTCAATATTCTAAATTGGAAAGTGTTCTTAATTAAAAAAAAATGAAGTGATGTTTTTCATATAAGGTTCATAGCGAAGAAAACAAAGATAAATACTTTGTTTGACAAAGAATCTCAAGTTAATTTAATATCTGAAGCAATTGTTAAGAAGTTGGGTTTAAAGACCACACCTCATGTGAAAGCATATCCATTGGGTTGGGTATGTGAGGATGCTAAGTTGCAAGTAACTAAGCAGTGTAAAATCAAATTTGCAATTACTTCTAAGTTCATTGATGAGGTTGATTTGGACGTAGTGCCACTTGACATTTGTGGTATTGTCTTGGGTAGTCCATACTTATATGATAGGAAATCCATATTCTATCATGAAGAAAACAAGTATCACCTATTCAAATACGAGATTGAATAAATTGTTAGAGCTCACCATATTAAAACTAATGTTTTGTTAGTGAGAACAGAACAAATGAAGAGACTTGTAAGTGCTAGTAAATATTTTTTTCTCGTGATGGTGAAAAACAAAGAGAAAGATGTATCAGATGCTTTTTCAGGTTGTGAGCAAGATCATAAGAAAGAATTGGTAAATATTATTTCTAACTATGATGAGATATTTTAGGAACCTACATGGTTGCCTCCTAAGAGGGGGGTTGAACATGAAATTTATTTGTAGCATGATGCTCCTCTTCCTAATATTGGTATGTAAAAGCCATCAATGATAGAGAGTGATGAGATAAATAAACAAGTTTGGGATTTTCTTGATAAGGGAATCATAAGGTCGAGTTCCTCTCAATATGGATATCCTATTGTGTTGGTTCCAAAGAAAGACAATACATGGAATTATTGGATCTCCTATTGTGTTGGTTCCTCTTCCTAGAATTGATGATTTATTAGATCAGTTGGAAAATGTTGTCTATTTCACTAAGTTAGATTTGAGAAGTGGTTACCATCAAATTAGAATTGCATAAAGTGATGCGTGGAAAACTTCTTTCAATACAAAATAGGGATTACTTCAATGGTTGGTTATGCCATTTGGTTTATGCAATGCACATGTGGAATTTATGAGGGTAATGGATGACACATTTAATCCTTTTATAGATGATTTTGTCATTGTCTACTTATATGATATTTCGGTCTTTAGTTGAATATGGGAAGATCATGTAATGCATGTTGGGAAAGTATTTGAACTTTTGAAAATGGATAGGTTGTACGTAAAGATGTCTAAATGTGAGTTTGGAAAAACCTCTTTAGTGTCCTTGGGTTATATTGTAGGGAATGGTCAGTTGAAGATAGATCCCTCTAAGGAAGAAATCATCGTGAATTGGCCTAATCCAAATACTGCCACATAAATCATGAGCTTCTTAGGGGTAGTACAATAATGGAGAAAAATTATTGCTAATTTATATTTCATAGTAGCCCCTTTGCATGCATTAACAATTGTGAAACAAGTCTTTCAGTTGGGAGGAAAGAAATAGAAAGCCTTCGATACATTGAAAGAGAAAATAAGTACTACACTAGTTTTGGCTCTGTCGGATCTGCAATAGCCATTTGAAATACAAATCGATGCAAGTGGATATGCCATGGGAGCAATCTTGATGCAGTGAGGTAAACATATTTGTTACCATTCTAAAAATTTTACTCAAGAATTAATTAACTATCCAACATATGATAAGTAATTGTATGCTTTGGTACAAAGTGTTAAAAAGTGGAAGCATTACTTAATGGGGAAGGAAACAATAATTCACACATATCATCAACCCTTACAATATTTGCAATCACATACCAAGCTACAACAATCATGACACTTTAGATGGATGGGTTTCTTACAAAAATTTAATTTGGTAATTAAGTATAAGAAGGGCATTCTTAATAAGGTTGCATACATGTTAACAAGACCAATAGTCAATGCATCTACAATACTAAAGCATAATTCTTTATCTCATGAAATTTTTGTTGAAAAATATGCTAGAGATGATGAATTTAAAGACGTGTATGAAGTTATAACTCATGGAAATCAAAATAAAGAATTGTATTATCATGTGTATGATATTTTATTATATCATATTGGAAAGCTTTGTATACCCAGGGAGGAAAGAGAAAATGTAATCAAGGAAGCCCATACATACATACTTGGAAATTGTTTCATTCATTCAAATGAAATAACAGTATCTTTGATGAAACAGTTTCCAAGTATGTAAAAGGGTGTGATTTGTGTGCCACAAGTAAGCCTAGCAATAGAAAGTTGGGGTTACATAAACCACTTCTAGTACCTTCTCAACCATGGGAAAGTCTGTCCATGGATTTTATAGTGGGTTTGTCGATGTCTAGAATAGGTCATGATTACTTGTATGTCATAGTGGATAGGTTTAGTAAGATGTGTATCTTAATGCCTTGTAGGAAGCAATTCATAACTGAACAAACAAAATAGTTGTTATTTGCTAATGTTTGGGTTCATTTTGGGCTACCTACATCTATTGTATCTGATCGAGACTCTCGATTCTTGGGGAAGTTTTGGTCTAGTTTGTGGGAGTTGATGGAAACTAATTTAAAGAAGAGAACTACTTTTCATGCACAGGAAGATGGACATACAGAGGTGGTGAAAAAAATAATGGTAAATTGTAACATCTCGCTCTACCGAGAACACTTTTATTAACTTATTCTTTGAGGACACTTGCGTGCAAGTGATTCAGTTATGGTACATTGTGATTTCATTTCAATTATAGATTATACATCATGATGATGATGTGTTGTGACTTGTTGTTATTTGATATATATGTATTGGAAAATTATATTGACGAGTTTTCATGAGTGTGCGGGACACATGACAGATTATGGATGTTGATGGCATCAATGGACTTCCTTGGACTCTGGATTGAGTCAGGGAGTGGATTGTAATTTGTTTGAGTATTTAATTTTACGCACATGTGACATATGATTGATTATAGTATGATTTATGTATAATACGGATCATTCACAGAGTTTTTGTCAATGGATGCAAGCTGACGATGCTTGCTAATCCGACTCAGATAGGGAGTAAAGGGGCCATGAAAAGAAACTAGACATTGAGGAAGAGGTGTGGAAATATCCCTGTCACATCCTACTAGCACTTCTGCTGTGGATTGAACTGTAGGTTAATGATTACCTAGTTCGAGAGGTCCACGATGTCATGAGGGTGGGCTAAGACAGTCACTCACAAAGATTTCTAAGGAGCCCACAATAAGGCAAAGTCCTTATTCCTTAGAAGCCCTTAGTCTCTCACAAGGTTGACCAAGTGGAGTGTTGACTCCAAGGGTTGGAAAAATTACCAAAACCAGTCAAGGAAAGTGGCACCCTTGGAGCACAAAGGTGTGTCTCGAAGGGTACGCCGCGTGATTAAAAAAAAACTTGAGTCAATAAATCTAGGTGGCCTAGAAAACATTGAATTGATTAGACGTTGTTGGATTAAAATAATTAACTAAACAATGAATTTATTAATTATAAATCCCAATAAAAGTCTAAGCCTGATTCTAAGACTAAGCCTAATTCTAAGTTTAGTTATGGGACTAAATTAAAATATTAAATCAATTAAAAGAATAGAGATAAATCAATTTAAGGAAAAAGTGAGAAAAATCTAAAGATTGGATGGAATGCACATGTGTGCATGAAAATATTAAAAGGGATTTTTAAAATAGAAAGAAATAAAATACGAGAGAATAGGTGTACACATAGAGTGGTATATAGAGTCAAGCTACCACTAGTCCAACTAGAAGAAGACTCATAATCCAACTCTAACTAAGATCTAGTTAGGAGACACTCATTAAATGAGAATCTAGGGAATAAAGGGACAACTAAGAGGGAAATAAGAAACACATTGGGGAATGTGAGGGAAATTGACCTTTTAAATAAAATAAAATTGGAAATTACTTGTGCAACTTGGGGAGAGTGTGACAAGTGTGTGGGTGAATAATCCTAATATAATTAATTGTGCATGTGGACATGTGTCAGTGATGAAATTTCTATAAAACAAATGGTGTAGAAGGGAAACATATCACACTTATTCTTGGTAAAGTTATGTTGCAAAAATGGTTTTGATTGTGTTTTACTTGTGAGAGGTGGGATACCAAGATTGTCGAAGGAGTGGAAGCTCTACCTTGTGAGGCAAGCCTTGGAGCTATTGTTTGTTGGTTTCCTATGTGTGGCCCCTTTGAGGCTTGGGGGGCTAAGGGGGAATAAGAGTACTCCTAGCATTGGCCGGGAAGTACCGGTGAAGTCTCTATGATTAGTAAGATGGAGTAAGGAGGAGCACAATTTGTTTATGGACATCATCCACTCTCTATCTTAATTGGTTCCAGTATTTTATTTTTGAAGTTGTTAATGTAGCAAGATTAGATTTTGTAGATTGAACGTTTTGAAAATCCATTTGAACTGTTGTATTTTTGAATTTAATTGATAAATTCGTTGCAGATTCATGATGTGATATTGGTTGAATCTCTTGGGTTCGTTACCATGTCATTTCATCCTAGAAATTTAGATTTTATGTATTCGTTGCCATTTTAAATTACAACTCAGTATTCAAAAACGTTTGTGTATTTCCTGTCAATTTTAAATACAAATTTCTGAATTTAGAAATTTGTATGTATTCCTTCAAGAAATTTGCATTTCTGGAAAATAATTCTATTTTATTTCATTTTCTGAGTATGAAATTCATTGTTGAACATCACACTTTTAATTGCTTTCTTAATTTTAAAATTTGAAGTTAGCTGCCAGATTAAATGACAGGAACAAATTTTTAGAGCCTCTTATGAATTCTTCCTAAATTATATATAACCCATAAATGGATTTTATTTTCACTGTCATTTTAATTTACAGTATGGAATTCCGAAGTCTATTTGTTGCTGTCAATTAAAATTTATAAACCATGTGTGTAGAAATTCATTGGTCACTGTAGATTTCATGGGAAATTTGGGAGTTAGATTTCATCGATATTGTAAACTTGTATGCAATTCCGGTAATATAGAGTCATTGCATCTTAGGTTTTACAATCTGAAGTTTAGGAAATTTATGAAGTCGCTGAAAATGTATTGCATATGCTCTCTTCTTATCTAATTGCAAATTCTGACAATTAAACTCAAGGGTCACTGCCATATTATTTGTGAATCCAGGATTTAGAATATATTTGGGATTAAAAAAAAAAGGGCGGGGGGGTTTCATTTTCAAAGTTTAGAATTTGGTTATTCGCTGCCAATTTAATTTACTATCAAGAATTATGAAATCCTTATGATCGTTGCATTTTAATTAGAATTTATGGAAATAAATTGGTTATGATCATTGTAAATAATTTTTGCAAACCCTAGATTTAGATAATTATTGATCGCTTCCATCTAAAATTTCAGCTCTGTAATTTAGAAAAAATTGTATGGTCGTTGTATAAACTAAATGAAAATCCGAATTTAGAAGTTCATGTGGTCTTGTAAATTATTTGAAAATTGGTGGTGTTCATAAATTTCATTGTGTGATCTCTGAATTGTAAACTCCTTTCGAATTTAATTGTTAGAGAAGCTATGGTTTTAAAGTTGAATCACATTTTTAAATGTGAAATTCTTGGGACTCTACAAATAAACTCGAGATCTAGAAACTTAGCTCTTAAAGCAACCATTGTAGAGGTAGACTGCAGTTCAATTTATCTTAGGCGATGTTTCCACTATTGAAATGGTTGCAATTCTGGAACTAAGTCTTTTACGTTGCCAAATCAAATTGTAGCTCCTGTAATTGAAAAATATTGTATCGATGCCAAATTAAATTGCAGCTCCTGTAATTGAAAAATATTGTATTGCTGCCAAATCAAATTGCAACTCTTGTCATTTGAAACTTATTTGTATCGTTTCCAAATCAAATTGCATCTCCTGTCATTTGAAACTTATTTGATTCGCTGCCAAATCAAACTGCAGCTCCTGTCATTTGAAATTTATTGATTAACTACCAAATTATTTTACTAATTGGAATTTGGGAATTCTTTGAGTGCTCACACATTTGACTCCTTATTTTTTATTTGTTTCCCTGCCTTAATTGATAATCTAGGATCAAAAGATTTAGTATTTCATATCTTCCCATTCTTGTAGAGTGAAGTGGTACGTCCAATAATTTTGGGTATAGTATAAGCTACCTTTAATACTAGTTAATTTATGTAATGGTTGGATAGTCTATCCTTAATTTAGTTGAACTTTGAAAATGATTATTTTAAGAATTTTATGTTTCTACTTAAGAGTTAAAAAAAAAAAAAAACTTAAGGATGCCTTGGAGTGATATTTATGGGGAGTAAATTGTATTGAAAGCTTAAGATTTTTGGTGCCTATAATTTTGAATGACAACCAACAAATGTTATATGATAATGATGCATTGAGATAGGACAACTTACATCGGATATGAAATAAGAGTTTATATGCACAATTCCATGATAAAGATTAAATAATCATATTAAGTATGCATAATATGGATATTTTTATATTTTCGGAATTTCAACTTATCTTTTACCAATTAAGAATTGTTGTTGACATTGTGATTAGAGGATGAATTAAACGAAAGTTGTTAGTATAACTTGAAACAAATTGATTACTTTTTGTTAGGGTTAGCAGATGTATTATATGAAAATTTTAGTGTGTTTTGGCTAGAGAACTTAATGTGTGGATTCTCACATGGATGTTAAGTGAAATTTTGTTATGCCTCACAATAGATGTTATAAGATGTTATTTCTCGATTCACGTGAATAATGCTAAATGATTTGTTAAACGTAATAGATTATACTCTATGTTTAAGTAATTTATGAAGGATATTGTTGTGGATTTGGTCATGAATATCGAAGTATGATTGTGGTTAAGGGAACTAGATATCTCCTTGTTCTACAGAACAATTTCTAGTACTGAAACCTTAAATGGTCAAAATCAATCGGATGAATCTTGGACTTGAGCATTGATTATGTGTCTTGGAGGTCCTAAACTTGTAGGATAGGTTGGGCGAGTATCTTCCTTATGTTATCTTTATGTGTTCTGGTTGATTGAATTATATTTCATTTAGATTGATTGTGATGAGATTGATTGTGTAGTTATTAATGCATGTTGTGAAGCATATCACTTGTCCTAACATTTGTTTCAAAAAAAAATATTTACTTGTTTTGTACTCACTTATTTATCATCATAACAAAGGGGACATCACATATGGTATCAAAGTGGTTCAACCCTGCGGCATTGGATTGTTACACCTTCCATTGTGTTAAATAAATTATTAAAATTATATCGCTAATTAAATTTTGAAATTGTATGTGCAGGTAATCATGGTTAGAGGATGCAGGGGAAGTAGACGATGTGGTGTAGGAGGAATAGGTGTGACACCTTCGATAGTATCCACACTAGATGGGTCTAACCCCTAGGGAGAAGAGCATATTACTGATCAGGAGCAACTTGTTGTGGGAGATGTGGTAGGCATGATGAGATCCTTCCAGAGGATGTTAGAGGCATTGATCAACCTCCTGGATAGAGATGAGGGTAGAGCATATATTCCTAATGAGGCTTCACAACATGCTTCAGCTGGTGGTAGTAGTATACATAGAGAAATCAAGAAGGTAAAATTTCCCGAGTTCTGGGGTGCCCCGGACAACTTAGTTGTCGAGGCATGGTTGGAGAATATGGAGATGTGCTTCGTACTTCGTGATTACACCTCCAACATGAAAGTCCACATGGCGGTATTTTAATTGAAGGGGAGTGCTCTTCTAAGGTGGAAGACACTCCTAACTTAGCTAAACATGGTCGTCAAAGACATGTCATGGGAGTTTCTTGAGGAATGGTTCCAAGAGAGGTACTTGTCTGAGGAATTCATTGAGTTCCAGCTTAATGAGTTCAACGCGTTATGACAGGGTGGTCGTACAGTGCCAGAGTATGAGGCCAGATTCATGGAGCTACTTAGGTATGATCCACATCTAAACATGGAGAATTTAAAGCTCAACAAGTTTTTTTTCGGTCTTAACTTCAAAATTTGTTTGAAGGTGAGGATCCTAACGCCTTAAGCGTTGCACGATGTAATTCAGAAGGCCCTTATAGCTGAGGAAGATCTGAACAATGGGGGTCAGGGCATGACTCTTTCTATATCGACTGGAAATATGACATCAAGAGTGTAGAAACATCATACACTAGCCAGATAGACTTTAGGGCATAGAGATACACCTAGAGGACCTATGTTCTCTACACTGCGACAACAAGAACCTCAACAAAGGACCACCACAAAAACAACGTCGTCCGTAGAAGAAACAACATTTTAGGCCTGTTCAATAGGATAGACCAGGATCACAGACTACTATGTCAACATATTATACTTCAAGGACTAGGAGCATTGGACCGAAGACTGGATGTTGGACATGTGGAGAGCCACATTACCAACGAGATTGTCCAATTGAGAAGGCCAAAGCAGTTGGATCATTAGGACCCAATACAGTTGGAGATTTGGGGAAGGCCCATAGGATACATGCAATGGTGAATAACTGCCAGGTTGAGCACCATTCCACTGTGCTCGAGACGTCAGGTACAATCGTCGACCAAACTTTTAGTATATTGATAGATCTAGGTGCTACAAAGAGTTTTATCTCCAGTACAATGCTAAAGATAATTAAGGTAAAGGAAATCGAGAATGATGAGTTCAAATATGTAGAAACGACATTGGGTGCCAAAAAAAAGGTTGGAGGAAAGGTTAGGGACTGTAGCATTAACTTGGGAGATTTTGTAACAAAGGTCAACCTATATGTCATGATCTTAGGATCTTATGATATAGTGTTTGATATGTATTGGTTAGAATTGCATGATGGGATACTTAACTATAAGACAAAATGGTTAATCTTAACAGATGATTTGGGACAAAGTAGAGTACTTGCAGGAAGGAACCAAGGGGTGTCCTTGATATTTATTTCTTCCCTACAACTACAGAAGAGTATGCGCAAGGGATGAAATCTTTATGCAATCTTAGCGCTAAATGAAAAGGGCGAGGTAAAAGGATTAGAAAACCTTCCTGTAGTACAAGAGTTTATAGACATGTTTCTAGAAGAGTTACCAGGTTTACCGCCTGAAAGAGAGTTAGAGTTTACAACATAATTGAAACCTGTAACTGAAAAAATAGCGAGAACGCCATATCGGATGTTAACGCCAGAATTGTAGGAGTTGAAAATGAAATTGAAGGAATTGTTGGATTTGGTACTTATACGTTCAAGTGTGTCAGCTTGGGGTGCACTAGTTATTTTTGTGAGAAGGATGGATCATGGAGACTTTGTACTGACTACCGTCAATTGAACAAAGCGACAATCAAGAACTAGTATATGTTGCCAAGAAGAGATGATTTGTTTGACCAAATGAAGGGAGTGACGATGTTTTCTAATATTTATTTGAGATCTGGATATCATCAATTACAGATTAAGGAAGAAGATATCCCTAAGAGCGCATTTAAGATGAGATTTAGACACTATGAGTTTACAGTTTTATAGTTCAGATTGATGAATGCCCCAGGGGTATTCATGATTTTGATGACTGGGGTGTTCCGCGAATACTTGGAAAAGTTTGTTCAAGTATTTATTGATGAGATACTAATTTATTCTTGGATGAAAGAAGAACATGATGAACATTTAATATTGGTCCTACAATGTCTACGAGAAAACAAATTGTATGTGAAACTATTGAAATGTTCTTTTTACCAATAAGAGATTCATTACTTGGGACATATCATATCTGGTGAAGGTATCATTGTGGATCCAGTGAAAGTAGAGGCTATTATGGAATGGCTAGCACCAACACATTTACAAAAATTATGCATCTTTATGGTTTTAGCAGGATATTACCGAAGACTCGTTGAAGGTTTTTCAAAGATAGAAAATCTGATCACAGAATTGCAAAAGAAAAACAAGAAGTTCATTTGGACAGAAAAATGCGTGGAAGAATTTCAAAATATTAAGGAGTTTTTGACAACAACAGCAATACTGAAAATCCCCAACATGAAAAAGGAATTATTGGTATGCATGGATGCATCAAAGGAATGTTTAGGTAGAGTTTTGATGCAATATGGTCGAGTGATGGCTTACATTTCAAGGAAATTGAGAAGGCATGAAGAGAACTACGCAACGCACGACTTGGAATTATTAGAAATTGTATATGCCTTGAGATTTTGGAGACATTATCTGATTGGATGAAAATTTGAATTAAAGACAGATCATTGTGGATTGCAACACATATTTACATAGAGTGACTTGAACGCACGACACAGGTGTTGGTCGGAATTAATTAGCAAATACGATTTTGAGATTACTTAAGTTAAAGGAACAGTGAAAAGAGTGGCAGATGCATTGAGTCAGAGACCACACATATTCTCAGTAATACCGCTTAAGATGAATCTTTGAGAAAATATTCTAGCCTTACAAATAGACGATGAATGGTACAAGGAAGTTAAGAATAATATCAAACAATATGGCATGATGATACCTAAGTATGAAGGTTATTCTTTAGACAATGTTGGATTGTTGATATTTAATGGAAGAATTTATGTACCACCTAACGACGAATTAAGAAATTTAATCTTGAGTGAAGCGCATCGAGCAATGTACATGGCTCACCTGGGAGTCATGAAGATGAAGGAAGACCTTAAGCCTTTATTCTTCTGGAAAGGAATGAAATAAGACATAGTTAGTTATGTGGCAAGATGTCTAGAATGTCATCAAGTGAAGGTTGAACATAGACATCTAGCGGGATTTTTACATCCACATGTTATTCCCAAGTCGAAATGGGAGGTCATTTCGATGGACTTTATCGTTGGATTTCCACTGACGGAAAGGAGGCATGATTCGATTTTTTTGGTAGTTGAGACTCTGACGAAGAGTGCACACTTTATTCTAGTATGTACGACGTATCAGGTGCCAAACATCGTGAGAGTATTTGTTAGAAAGATTTTGAGATTACATGGAGTACCAAGAAATATCATATCCGATCGAGTACCAATGTTTATAGGACGATTTTGGACTAGTTTCCAAGAGGCTTTGGGAACACAACTTAATTTCAGTATAGCGTATCACCCTGAGATAGACAGACAAATAGAGAGAATGAACCAGATTTTGGAGGATATGTTGCGTATGTATGGAATGGACCAACAAAAATGTTGGGAGGATTTCTTTCCACTAGTAGAGTTTTCATACAACAACGGCTATCAAAGTACGACAAAGATGGAACCGTTTGAGTTTCTCTATGGTAGACTGTGTCAGACGTTGTTGAGTTGGGATCGACTTGAGGATAGGGTCTTGGTAGAACTGGAGGTGATACAAGAAATAGAAGAACATATGCAATTGATAAGATAGAGGATTAAAGAAGCACATGATCAGCATAAGAGATATGCAGATGCGTATTGCGTTGACTACAGTTATGAAGTTGGTGACATGATTTTCTTGTAGGTAAAACCACACAAGTGTTCTATCAATTTTGGAAATGGTGTTAAACTCTTTCCTAGGTTTGTGGGACCTTTCGAAGTTGTTGAAAAGAAAGGACTCGTGGATTATCGACTAGACTTACCTAATTCTTTGAGGCATATGCACGATGTATTTCATGTATCTGTTTTGAGACATTATATTAGTGATCCTTCACATGTTATTGACACGAGTTCTTTACAGGTGTCAGATGATGGTTCTCTCATGGCAGAGCCAATCCGCATTCTAGAACATCACATTCGACAACTACAATGTCGAATAGTCGATCAGGTCAAGGTCCATTGGGATAATTATAGTCCACATTCGGCTACCTGGGAGGATGCGTATGATATGCGTCAACAGTTTCCTTACTTGTTTGATAGATTAGACATATAGATCTATGTCAGATTCTTTTATTTACTTGCATTTATATATTGTACAAACTTTAGGACGAATTTTAAAACAAGACGGAGTGTATGTAACATCCCGCTCTACCGAGCACACTTTTATTGACTTATTCTTTGAGGATACTTGCGTGCAAGTGATCCGATTATGGTACATTGTGATTTCATTTCAATTATGGATTATAGATGATGATGATGATGATGATGTGTTGTGAATTGTTGTTATTTGATATATATGTATTATCAGATGCTATTGACGAGTTTTCCTGAGTGTGTAGGAAACATGACATATTATGGATGCTGATGGCATCAATGGACTTCATTGGACTCCAGATTGAGTCAGGGAGTGGATTGTATTTTGTTTGAGTATTTCATTTTACGCACATGTGACATATGATTGATTATAGTATGATTTATGTATATGGATCATTGACGGTGTTTTTTTCAATGGATGCAGGTTGGCGATGCATGCTAATTCGACTCACATAAGGAGTAAAGGGGCCATGCACATAAACCATACATTGAGGGAGAGGTGTGGCAACGTCCCTGTCAAATCCTACTAGCACTCTCAATGTGTCATGAACTGTAGTTTAACGATTACTTAGTTCGATAGGTCCACGATGTCATGAGGGCGGACTGTGACAGTCACTCACGAAGATTTCTAAGGAGCACGAGATAAGGCAGAGTCCTTATTCCTTAGAAACCCTTAGTCTCTCACAAGGTCAACCTAATGGAGTGTTGACTCCAAGTGTAACATCCCGCTCTGGCGCACTGAGAAAACTTATTCTTTGAGGACACTTGCTCACAAGTGATCTGGACTTTTATGATGTTAACACATTTATCCTTGATTATGATGCGTTATGATAGATGACTTGATGTTTCACTGCTTTGACATAGACAGGTTCTATTCACTCAGTTTTATTGAGTGTGCAGGGTTTTTGGACCTTGAGGATGCAGAGACATCGGTGGAACCCCTTGGACTCCGGATTGAGTCAGGGAGTGTGCTATTTGGGTTGATTTATTTACTGTGATAATTCGTTGATTTGATGATATGATGTTGACATGTTCTGACACGATTGTTGATGATGCAAGCTGACGATAGCTTGCCAACCAGACTCACATATGGAGTAAAGGGGCCACACACAATTTCCAGAGAGGTTAAGGGAGAGGTGTGGACAACAGCCCTGCCACAGCCTACTAGCACTCCCGCCATGGCTCGAACTGTAGGTTAACGATTACCTAGTTCAAGAGGATCCACGATGTCGTGAGGGCAGACCGCGACAGTCGCTCACGATGATTCTAAGGGGCGCGCAATAAGGCGGGGGCCTTATTCCTTAGATCCCTTAGTCTACCACAAGTTCACCTAGCGGAGTGTTGAATCCAGGGGTTATAGATGTCTACCAATCTGTCAAGTCGGCGAGTGGCACTCTTGGAGCACGTGGTGCATCCTGAAGGGCACATTGCGCGAAAGAAACACAAGTCGGCGAGTGGCACCTTTGGAGCACGTTGTGCATCCTGAAGGGCATTGTTATCGATATTTCTTGTAAGCGGGGTCAGAGCACAAAAGGATGGGTTAAAACCCACTTGTCTAAGGTTTCGGAGGATAATGCGCCCAAGATAAGTCACAAGCAAGTCCGAGCGGTCCAGATTTGAGCGCCCGGATCAACGACGCATATTGGATTCCGGACCCCCCCCCGCCTTTCTACCTTTAAGCGGAGGGGGGGGGGGGTCCGAAATTGGGGGCGCACCTCTCCAACGGCTCAGATCAGCGTGCTCGGATCAACGACGATGAAGACCATTCTGGACCCCCCCCGCCTTTCTACCTTTAAGCGGAGGGGGGGGGGTCCAGAATCACTGATGCAGCTTTTCGACGGCCGAGATCATAGCGCTCAGATCAACGGCGCTCGTGCAGCCCCACCCTTCTCAGCTGCCCTGTGTTTAACCAGAGTGGGCCTGTCTCCCATCATGTCATCCCCCTTTCCGCCTTTCCCGTGCTGCCATGTGTCATCCATCCGCCTCCCCTCTTTGGTCCATGTAGTCCTCCCTTTTTCTCATCATCCACTCGTTACTTACCACGTGTCCCTTTCCCTCCACGTCAGCATCCCACCAAAAGGCGGGTCTATTATCTTTCGTCTTCCTTCCTTCTGCCTGATGTATTCCGCTATGACTCATCCCCTGTCACCCTTCCACACCTCGCCACTTCTTCCTCGTCCTCATAATTCGACGCCACCACCCCTGTCATGCGCCCCATCCTTTGCGCTGGCCTCTACACCTATCTGTCACAGCTAGTCTGTTATTCCAGGTGG
The DNA here is from genome assembly GCA_009831015.1 of Picea engelmannii. Lineage (NCBI taxonomy): Eukaryota > Viridiplantae > Streptophyta > Pinopsida > Pinales > Pinaceae > Picea > Picea engelmannii. The sequence continues at coordinate 216,088 of ML789719.1, read as the reverse complement.
CAGCGCGAGAAGTCTTCCATATCCCGAAGTGCTGAGTTGGTCGGGCCATTTTCAATCCCAAGAAGCAGTTATTGAAGCGGTTGGTGGTGGTTAGACATCATCTCCGCCATAATGGGAAAGTCCTACATTGGATTAAAGGCACGTCGATTCGCTGAATAAACTGTCAGAAGATCGATCGCGTCTGCCATAAGTTG
>ML789719.1:193127-215844 GCA_009831015.1 Picea engelmannii | reverse complement strand
TTTTGAGTATATGTAGGCATTTTTTCCATTTTTGTATCTATCGATGGTAGAGCTAAGCTCCCGACTGTAAAGTTTCAACAAATATTCTGGTTTCCTGGTTATGCCTCTGTGTTTGAGATTTCTTGGTTTATAACAAACAGTTCTTCTTTTTCCATCTTGCTTCGTCTTATGCCAGATAGTTCACAGTTGAATGATTCACGTGGACTTAACAATCTTGTTATGATAAAGGATTTGGTGTAACATTGTTGTGCCCTCTGGTATTTGTGTTTGAATCTGAAAGGATTTTGTGTTCGAATGCTTTCTTCTCTAGTCTGTTACAAACTGGATGTCTGTGATAGATTGTCGCACTCTTCTTAAGCAAGTCTTCCCCCTACTCACCCTTTTACTGCAACTCACTATTTGGAGTTTATCAAGACCTCACTCGTCATGCATGCTTGGTCGGGTTTCTGAGTTGATACGATGTTGTTCTGAGTTTTCCTCCATTTGATCACCCTTTAAACAAACCGTGACATTAAACTGATGGGTGTCGGGCTCTGGTCCTGCAAGTAATCCAGGAGTGACCTCCGGCTCCAACATTTCTGGTGCCGTTGCCAGGGACGAAGTTGAATATTTTCCCCGGGATTGAACAACAAAGATTAAGCTGATTCTGAAGGTGCATCAGATATCAGAACTTGAAGATTGCTACTATGCACATGGCGACTCCACTGCGACGACTCCGCTGGGGAGAACCTATTCTATCAATTGTGGCTTCGAGAGGTAGACACATGAGGTCTAATCCACACTTGCCTTTAGCCACACCAGAAGCAGACTTGGAAGCGGTGCGCAGAAAGGGAAAGAGCTCTGCAAAAGGAGTTTCCATCGCTGAAAAAGGTAATACGCCATCCCCTTCTGTGAAAACTCCATTTTCTTATTCTCATCTTCCTAGTCGTACTTCCTCTGAGGTTTCCTATTTTTTGAACTTTGGGAGTGTTCCTGTTGAGTTTTCTCCTCCTAGTCTAGTATCAGAGGGAGAGATCCTTGTCACTCCCCCCTCAGGAGGTTTCACTACTCCTCCTTTTATTGCTACTGCTGCACAGAGAGAAACATCTATACATTCGGGTCCCTTAGGCCTCTCTCTGTTTTCCCCATCGTCTCATGTGAGGATCTCTTCTCCTGCATCTCCTGTTCACACCCCTTCTCCTCCCAGTTCTCCTCCACCTAATATCCCTATGGCTGGTGCTAACCCCCCACAGAACAGAATGGATGCCATAGTCACGGCTAGATGTGCTCCTTTGGTCCTACCCCATCCCATGAATCCTCTCCCTGTTGGAGACTACTTGAAGTACATGCCCAAGTTCACTGGGGAAGGAGACATGACTGCAGAAGAGCACCTGGTTGCTTTTTACAGTTATGCAGATAATCTGAACATTGAAAATGAAGATGTTTGGATGAGAGTCTTTGTTCAGAGCTTGGATGGTGAGGTGAGGAAGTGGTTCAGGGGACTGGCCCCTGAATCTATTGTTGGTATTGAAGCCCTGGATACTGTTTTCCTGAGGTAGTGGGGAGATAGAAAAGATTACATATATTACATGACCGAGTTTGGGTCTTTGAAGAAGCAGGAGGGAGAGTCGATCTCTGATTTCTCCAAAAGGTTCAATAAGATGTATAACAAGATTCCTGCAGAGATAAAACCCTCAGAGGCCTCTGCTCAAATTTCCTATGCAGGTGCTTTTGACCCTAATTTCTGCCTCCTATTAAGAGAAAGAAGAGCCACCTCTTTAGCTCAGATGAAAGATGCAGCTATAGAGGTAGAATCCAATATATTAGCCGCTGACAGACTGAGGACCAGAGCTGACACAGACAGAAGAAAAGGAAAATCAGAAGCCTCAACTTCTGGCTCCAATATTTCTGGCCCATCACTGCCCCACCCTCAAGTAAGTGAGCTGACCCAGGTGGTGAACTTTCTGAAAGAAGAAATGGATAGATTGAAAATAGAAAGAAAACAAATGAACAAGGGCCCTCAGAACACTGAGAATAGAGCAGGTTTCAGAAGACCAAACAATTTTTCTCCCCCAACTATGCATAGAGAGAAGGAAAGAGACAGAGACGACCAAAGAGTTAAGGCTCCCTTCCAGAACAATTTTGTGGCTGATAAAGAAGAAGGAGAGACATATGAGCCTGAACCTAAAATCCACTCTGTAGAAGTCATTCCTCTTTTCCCTCATCTAACTCAGTCAGCATACGAGGAGTCCCTCATGAGCAGTCAGCTGAATGAATTGAGAAAAGGAGACAAAGATGGTGGTGGCTGAGGCAGGTATAACCTGAGAACTGAAAAAAGGGCAGCAGTACCTAATATTCCTGAGTCATCCACTAGAGCAGAGAAGCCTGCTGATGAGGTAACAAATAGCCACAGAGGTAAGAAGGTCCAACTCCCCTCTCCCATTATCCAAGATCATGTTCCTGAAATTAGAGAAATTCCAAAGCTCGCATCCTCTTTTAATTTCGAGCATGAGATTCAAATGATCAGAATCCCCGTGCCCCTCACTGAGCTAATCAAACATGGTGAATTCAAAAAGCGCTTCTCTGACCTTTTGAAATCTGAAGCCTCAGGCCCATCCACAAACTTCATAAACCTCCAAGATGAAAAACCAGCAGTTGTCCTGGGCCCCATGGTAGAAGACAGAGATGATTCATCCCCTCCCTTATACACTTCCCTGAACATACATGATAAGGTGCTGCACAACTGTTTGATGGATTCAGGAGCCTCCCATAACCTCATGCCCAAAGATGTCATGGAAGAGCTAGGACTGGAAGTCACCTGAGCCTATCATGACCTATACTCTTTCGACTCCAGAAGAGTGCAATGTCTGGGAGTCATCAAGGACCTGATAGTCTCCCTGTTTCAGCTGCCCATGAAAAGTATGCTCATGGATGTTGTGGTAGTTGATGTTCCTCCCAAGTTTGGCATGTTGTTGTCAAGGTCTTGGATTAAAGGACTTGGAGGGATGTTACAGATGGACCTCACATATGCCACCATCCCAGTCTTTGGGGGAGAACATAGGAGATTGTACAGAGAAGCTCAGCTGGCCTACATTGTCACTGATGAAGAAGACCCCACTAATCACCCCATCTTTGCACTTGACACTGGCTTGGGGTCTAGCTTGTTACAGGTCACTGAGACTCCTGAGGCCCCTTTACAGATCAAAAAGCAGCCCAGTCTTAATCCAAAAACACCCCCTCCAACCACTTCTGTTTGGAAGATGTTCTTTGACGGAGCTTCTTCCAGTATAGGTGCATGTGCCGGAGTAGTATTCAAATCCCCTTCTCAAGAGACCATATCTCTGTCATACAAGCTGGAGTTTGAAGTTACCAATAATGTGGCAGAGTATGAAGATCTGGTTCTGGGATTAAGGGCTGCAAAAGAAATGGGAATCAGAGAAATGGTCGTGCTAGGGGACACAAAATTGATTGTCCAGCAGGTCAAAAACATTTATCAGACCAAGCATCCTCGACTCAAGAATTACAGGAACGAGGTATGGGACCTAGTTGATAATTCTTTCCTGGCTTTTAACATCTCTTTCATTCCAAGGGAAGAAAATGCTCCAGCCGACTTTCTAGCCTTCTCAGCTAGTTTGTTCGAAGTTCCTGCGCCACCCACTTCCCAATCTGATGTCGAGATAAGATACCGGCCCGCTGTACCAGACAATGTCAAACATTGGAAAGTATTTGAAGATGATCAGGAGATTGAAAAATTCCTCCTGTCCATCGATGCCTTCTCTGCATTGCATATAGATGAGGACTCTGATGAGGAACCTGACCATCACCCTGGGCAGTTGTTAAATAAAGTTGCTGACCATCAGATTATTCAACTACCAAGCAATCACATACCAAGAGGTCTGATCCCATTAGAAAGGTTGTTCGATGGAAATGATGTGGCAGTAAGGGGGAGATTCTCTAGTGATGATGCTGATACAGCTGAGTGCAACATAGGCACACCAGAGGAGCCTAAGTTTGTCAAACTGTCAAAAAGTTTGATCGAGGAGAAGAGGGCCGAATATACTAGTTTGCTGAGGGAGTTTGATGACGTGTTTGCATGGACCTACGAAGACCTCAAGACTTATGACACATTAGTCATTGAGCACAAGATCCCACTGAAAGCGGAGGCTAGACCATTCAAGCAGAAGCTGAGACAGATAAATCGTACACTGCTACCTGTCATGGAAAGGGAGGTGAAGAAGCTGTTGGATGCACAAATCATTGTCCCCTTGAGATACTCCAGTTGGGTAGCCAATTTGGTCCTAGTAAGAAAGAAGAGAGGAGAAATCAGACTCTGTGTCGATTTTAGGAACCTGAACAGGAGTTCAAGGAAGGACAATTATCCCTTGCCCAACATGGAACATATATTACAGAAGGTCACTGGTGCTTCCAAAATATCCATGATTGATGGTTTCTCTGGCTACAATCAAATATCAGTCATGCCAGAGGACAGGGAAAAAACAGCCTTCACCACTCTGTGGGGCACATTCATGTATGCCAAGATGCCATTCGGACTGATGAATGCGGAAGAAACATTTCAGCGAGCCATGGACATAGCCTTCATCGGAGAAAAAGATAAGTTCGTGGTGATTTATTTAGATGACATAACATTCTTCTCCAAGACTGATAAAGAACACCACTGCCACTTGAAGAGGGTTTTCCTGAAGTGTCGCAGGTTCGACCTTTTCCTGAATCCCAAGAAATCATTGTTTTCTATGCAAGAAGGGAAGCTGTTAGGCCATATAGTCTCAGTAGAGGGAGTGAGAATCGATTCGGACAGGGTAGAAGCAATCCAGGCCCTGTCACTTCCCAGATCTAAAAAGGAGGTTCAGGCATTTTTGGGAAGAATTAATTTTTTGAGGAGGTTTGTTTCAAATTTTGCCGAATTAGTGAAACACATCACAACCATGCTCAGGAAGGGGAATGAAGTGAAATGGACTGCCGAGCCCAGAGAGTCTTTTATCCAAATAAAGAAAGCATTGACTGAGGCTCTTGTGCTAATCAGTCCAGATTATTCTAAAGATTTTCTGATATTTTCTTTTGCTTCCTGTGACACAGTAGCGACAGTTTTGTTGCAGAAAAATGATCAAGGACAAGGGCAGCCCATTGCTTTCTTTAGCAAAGCGCTGAGAGATGCAGAGCTCCAGTACGAGATCATGGAGAAGTAGGCTTATGCCTTGGTGAAATCTCTTAAAGATTTCAGAGTTTATGTCTTGCATTCAAAAATCATTGCCTATGTCCCTTCAGCTTCTGTGAAGGATATTCTTATACAGCCTGACATAGACGGAAGAAGAGGTAAATGGATCGCCAAGATCCTAGAGTTTGATCTGGATATTAAGCCCACCAAGCTGATAAAGGGGCAAGGTTTAGCCAAATTACTGGCTGAGTCAAATTGCAGAGCCTTGGGAATCAATTTCATCAATGAGCAAGATGAGTCATCCAACAGGGATTCCCAAAGCACTGTACCATTAGCAACATGCACCTGGTACAAAAATATCCTGTATTTTCTGCAAGAATTGAGGCCTCCTGATGGGATGGAGAAAAGTAAAGCCAGAGACTTAAAGCTCAAAGCTATCAGATACTGCCTCATAAACTAGGCCTTATATTGGAAAGACCCCCAGGGGGTATTACTGAGGTGTCTGGACCCACAACAGGCCCAGAAGGTCATATTCGACTTCCATAGTGGTCTCTGTGGAGGTCATCATTTCTGGAAGACCACAGCTCACAAGATCCTCCAAGCCAGATATTACTGGCCCACCTTATTTTCTGATGTCTGTAGGGAAATTAGAGCTTGCATCAAATGTCAGAAATTCTCAGGGAAGCAACAGCTCAAATCCATGCCATTGAAACCTGTGATGGTCTCAACACCCTTTCAGCAGTGGGGATTGGACTTCATCGGGGAAATTCATCCTCCCTCAAGCAGCCAACACAGATGGATTTTGACAGCAACCGATTACTTCACTAAATGGATAGAAGCTATCCCTACCAGAAGCATTTCTCACAAAGTAATCATCAGCTTCCTGGAAGACATCATAGCTAGATTTGGCTGCCCTAGCAAAATTGTCACTGACAATGCTTCCCCATTTCGGTCTGAGCCTCTGGTCAAGTTTTGCGAGCAATTTGGAATTTCACTGATTCACTCCACTCCCTATTATCCTCAAGGAAACAGATTGGCAGAGTCCTCTAATAAAATCCTAATCAAGCTTACCAAGAAGCTACTGGAGGACAATAAAAGGGCCTGGGACTCAAAGCTAAAATTTTCTCTTTGGGCTGATCGAGTGACAACAAAGAAATCCTTGGGTCTCTCACCCTTCCAACTGGTTTACGGAATAGAGGTTGTTTACCCCACTCAACTTTCCTTGCCTATAGCCAATCTCCTCCAGGACTATAAGGGAGAACCCAACCATGTGCTCAGAAGAATTCATCAGATGGTAGAAGTACAACAGATCAGAGAATAGGTCCTGGAAAGAGCCTACAATCATCAATAGAAAATCAAGCAGGCTTTTGACAGGAAGAGCACAAAGAAGGAATTTGAGCAGGGTGATCTGGTACTCAAATGGGATGCACCCAGGCAAGAAAAGGGCAAGCACAGTCAGTTTGATGCCCTCTGGTTCGGGCCTTTCAAGACCCTTGAAGTTTTTTCAAATAACACTTACAGGTTGCAGGATCTGGAAGGCAATGAAGTTTTTAGTGGCTCGATCAATGGGCATTTCTTAAAGAAATGTTTTTTGTGAGCCGCAGTCGGCTCGTTTTGTTTTTGTTTTGTAAATATTGTTTTTGTTTTTATTTTTCGGACTAATAAATGACTCCATAGCCCAATAGCAAAGGCACTAAGTCTGCAAAAGAGTTCTTAGAGCATCACAGGGATGACTCTATCCCCCATGGAGGCAAATGTTATCGATATTTCTTGTAAGGGGGATAAGAGCACAAAAGGATGGGTTAAAACCCACTTGTCCAAGGTTTTGGAGGATAATGCGCCCAAGATAAGTCACGAGAAAGTCTGAGCAGTCTAGATTTGAGCGCCCGGATCAACGACCCATATTGGATTCCGGACCCCCCCTCCTTTCTACCTTTAAGCGGAGGGGGGGGGGTCCGGAATTGGGGGCGCACCTCTCCAACGGCTCAGATCAGCGTTCCCAGATCAACGGTGATGAATACCATTCCGGACCCCCCCCGCCTTTCTACCTTTAAGTGGAGGGGGGGGGGTCCGGAATCACTGATGCAACTTTTCGACGGCCGAGATCATAGCGCTCAGATCAACGACGCTCGTGTAGCCCCGCCCTTCTCAGCTGCCCTGTGTTTAACTAGAGTGGGCCGGTCTCCCATCATGTCATCCCCCTTTCCGCCTTTCCCGTGCTGCCATGTGTCATCCATCCACCTCCCCTCTTTGGTCCACGTAGTCCTCCCTTTTTCTCATCATCCACTCGTTACTTACCACATGTCCCTTTCCCTCCACGTCAGCATCCCACCAAAAGGCGGGTCTATTATCTTCCGTCTTCCTTCCTTCCGCCTGATGTCTTCCGCTATGACTCATCCCCTGTCACCCTTCCACACCTCGCCACTTCTTCCTCGTCCTCATAATTCGACGCCACCACCCCTGTCATGCGCTCCATCCTTCGTGCTGGCCTCTACGCCTATCCGTCATAGCTAGTCTTTTATTCCAGGTGGCAGCGCGAGGAGTCTTCCATATCCCGAAGTGCCGAGTTGGTCGGGCCATTCTCAATCCCAAGAAGCAGTTATTGAAGCGGTTGGTGGTGGTTAGACATCATCTCCGCCATAATGGGAAAGTCCTACATTGGATTAAAGGCACGTCGATTCGCTGAATAAACTGTCAGAAGATCGATCGCGTCTGCCATAAGTTGCATGATTATTCAAAGATTGTGGCTGCAGAGTGTCAGAAGCCATGCAGACGCAAAGCTTTCAATGCAGTTTCTTGGTTCCGCTGTTGTTGTTGTTTTGAGTATATGTAGGCATTTTTGCCATTTTTGTATCTATCGATGGTAGTGCTAAGCTCCCGACTGTAAAGTTTCAGCAAATATTCTGGTTTCCTGGTTATGCCTTTGTGTTTGAGATTTCTTGGTTTATAACAAATAGTTCTTCTTTTTCCATCTTGCTTCGTCTTATGCCAGAGAGTTCACAGTTGAATGATTCACGTGGACTTAACAATCTTGTTATGATAAAGGATTTGTTGTAACATTGTTGTTCCCTCTGGTATTTGTGTTTGAATGTGAAAGGATTTTGTGTTCAAATGCTTTCTTCTCCAGTCTGTTACAAACTGGATGTCTGTGATAGATTGTCGCACTCTTCTTAAGCAAGTCTTCCCCCTACTCACCCTTTTACTGCAACTCACTGTTTGGATTTTATCAAGACCTCACTCGTCATGCATGCTTGGTCAGGTTTCTGATTTGATACGATGTTGTTCTGAGTTTTCCTCCATTTGATCACCCTTTAAACAAATCGTGACATTAAACTGATGGGCGTCGGGCTCTGCTCCTGTAAGTAATCCAGGAGTGACCTCCGGCTCCAACAGGCATGTCACGCAAAGAAACACAAGTTGGCAAGTGGCACCCTTGGAGCACGTGGTGCATCCTGAAGGGCACGTCGCGCCAAAGAAAAGAATGAGGCGAGTGGCACCCTTGGAGCACGTGGTGCATCCTGAAGGGCACATCCCATTGATGATGATGAAGTGACAAACCTAGATGGCCCTAAGACATTAATGCCTTAATAAATTATTAAAACGACTCCCCTAATTAATTGTCGCCCAGTTCAAAATCTAAACCTAAGACTAAAACTTCTCTAAGATAAAATTTCGATTAACCTTAAGAAAAAGACCCTTTAAAAATAAAAAATAAAGATGTAAACTAAAACCCACCTAAGTAATGGTTTTAGTCTTCTTAAATTTAGGGGGGGTAAAGTGAAGAGAGGGATAATTTAATTAAAATCCGTGGTTTTAATTTGTAAAGAAGAAATAAAATTATTTAACGTGTGGGAGTGTAAGAAGTTATGAATTTTAAAAATAAAATGAAAAGATTAATTAGTGAATTTACCTTTTTGGTTTTAAAAAGGAAGGGAATAATAAAAATAGGGAAACTAAGTAATAAAGGAAACATAATAAAGGAAAGAAGGGGACATAGGGTAAAAATTAAAGTCAACATAGTAAGGAATCTGCAATTAAGAACTTTCTAAAATGAACTAAATTTAGCAACTTCATTTTAGGGAAATTTATTAAAGCATGTAAGGGGATCTAGGAACACCTAGGAGTAATTTTAGGAGCGACTCTAGGTGGGTGAGGGAAATGAGTCTTTTAATAAATTTAAAGAAAATAATTTTGGAGAAACGTGGGGGATGAGTGACACTTGTACGACAGAGAATTTTTAGAGGGTTTTCATTAAAACTTAAATTAAAAATGATTTAGGGAAAGTTGGTGGGTCTCAAAACTCTATAAGAGAAATGGAAGATGAGGAAGAGGGGATGGATGGTTAGCGTAACGTTACGCTGCCGGATTGTGACTTGAATGATTTCTTGTGAGGAGTTGGTATTTTCTCAGCTCGGATTGGAGTGGTAGCTCGGCCTTGCGAGGCGAGTTGGGAAGCTAGACTTACCTTCTGGAATTTGTGTGGCCCCTTTGTGGCTCGGGGGGCTAAGGGGGAAGCAGAGTACCCCTAGCGATTGGCTGGGAGGTACCGGTGAAGTCTCTACGGTCGGTGAGCGGGAGCGGCATGGAGCATGGGATGCGACACGAAGCGCGGGATGTCATCCGAAGCAGGAAAAGGCAACGGTATGATTTTATTTCTGGTAGAGTAGAAAGCATTGGATATATGGTCAGACCTGCATGTGTTTTAAATGGGTAAGATGATTTTTAGTTCATGACTGAAATCCTTTTTATAGCTTGGCTGAATGATTGTTGACGGAATTTTTGTGCTGCTGTCGGGTTAGCAAAATAGTGGATTACTCTACGTTTTTAGATGACTTCTTTGCACTCTATCTCTGCGATTTCTGGGTATGACCTCTGTGATTTATTGTTAAACCTTGGCACTTGTTGGATATCGTCTCTGCAATTTTTATTATTGAATCCCAATACTTGGTCTGGTCCTTGACAACGTTTTGGTCTTGTAGTTGTTGTTGTGGTAACATAGTGACATTCTCTGCGTTTGGTTCAAATCCTAGCGTTTTTATAATTTAAAATCCCTGCGTTTTTATAGTGACATTCTCTGCGTTTTTGGTTAAAATTCCCAGCATTTTGATAATTTAATTTCTCTGCGTTTTACAGCGAAATTCTCTGCGTTTTTGGTCCAATTTCCTAGTGTTTGTATAATTTAAATTCCCTGCATTTTCATAGTGACTTTCTCTTTGATTTTGGGTTAATTTCCCTACATTTTTATTGTGAACCTTCTCAACGTGTTTGGTTTAATTCCCTTGCGTTTTCATAGTTCATTTCTCTGCGTTTTTATGGTGAACCTTCTCTACGTGTTTGGTTTAATTCTCCTATTTTTTCATAGTTCATTTCTATGCGTTTTTATGGTTTAAACTTCTATGTTGCTGGAAGATGCCCCAGCCTTCCTCACCGTCCTCTGAATTTATGGGTTCTATTTTGATGGAGGATACCCACGTTCTTTGGACACCCAAACTCGGCGAGCTGGGTTGTTCCTTCTCTACGATTGTGGATTTCACATCTTCGCGTTATGACTCTTGCGTACTGGGTTGCCATTCTTGGTTTGGTTGGAGTGCGATTGGGTGAAATATAAGCAGGGGTTGAGAGTCTTAATGTGGTTTCCTCTGTATTGATCTGGTTAGTCTGCCCCTTCAACGCGGAGTTGTTTTGAGTGTTAGCTAGAAAGTCTGGGGTGAGGCATTTTTATTTAATTTAGGTTTGTCAACCAGCGATGAATGCGTTCTCCTTTTGAAATCCAAAAACGCTCTCGTGCTTTCCTTCTTGTTTTCATGTTTTATGCATTTCGTTTTCGTGGGCATTTCATTTTATAAAGTACTGTCACTTCGTTTTATAAATTCCTGTCATGCGTTTTTGTGAGTTAAATTCCATTTATGGTTTTATAAATTCCTGTCATGCGTTTTATAAATTCCTATCATGCGCTTTTGTGAGTTTAACTATGAAATTTGTCCTTCTGAAATGGTTCTGGCAACCTTCACGATTGATACCAGCCGCTTTTACCTCAGCTGATAGCGTGAGAGATCATTTCCAAATTGCACCTTGAATGACGACTGTATTGTTTCTTTGACTTACTGTCCAAATTTTAATATGCCTCTAAATCCGCCTCACTGTTGATACTATGTCAGTACCTTGCCATTACGCCCAGCGTTAATCTCAAGGCCTGGTCCTTTTCCCTCTCATTCTTTTGAGGTAGTCTTCTGTCGATTCTTTAAGTAGGTTATTGCCGCTGTAATATAATTCTTATGGGTATTCCGTTGGCAATTTATCTTAATAAAATAAGAAAATGAAGGGTTAGTGATAGATACAGGAACGCAATGTAGTTTCTCTGTTGCAATTTAGTTCAATACCGAATGTAATGATTGATTTCCTTGGGGCATTGTGATAACCGCATAAAGAAAACATAATTTTAAGTGTTAGCTAACAGGGATGTAAATTTAAGGTTATTTTAATCACTTCCAGTACGCATCTGAACCATGGTCATCCTTGGACAGTTATTACCCATGCGTCCCACCCACTTGTATAGAAGCTGCACACCCGGGTGGTTTCCCCATTACCGAATCCTCATGAAATTGTTTTGTAAATTAATTCTGGAGCATAACTTGTTTATATATTCCTTACGTATTGATGTTATATATAGCCTGCATTCATTTCTACCTTCAGTTAAATCATGTGGTTTATACTTTAGATGACATAAGGGATGTGTGCTTCTCTATTGATGTTAACAAAGTTTTTTTTTGGTTATATATATATGGTTACATTAGAAATTATTTTTGTTCTCATTTTGTATAAGGAAGTATTATGTGAGGTTGGGTTTAGGGATTTAGACATAGGATTGAGGAATCTTGGGGAAAGGGAAATCTTTTGTTAGCTAGTCTCTTTCTATTTAAAAAAAAAAAGGCTTTAAGTTAGATGGATTGACTCATTTAATTCTAGTGATGAAATGCAATATTCGTATGAGATAGCATAGAACGAATTTAAATGTTATTTCATTGCATTATTATAGCCATATGATTTAGCATTATTGTTATCTTATGGTGCTGATATGGAACTTTATACTAAAGGATAACATATTTGGGGTAGGAATGTGTGACTGTATTTCCACTATATTATATGGTCTTGCATAGGTAAAGGAAGGATGATATGGAAAAATAAAATAAGAATACAATGTTAGTGTAGGTGACATGATATTAATTTTATTGCTAATTTAAATGCACAGTTAGGGGATTATAAAGATAAGGGACATTGTTACTCATTGTAATTCTATTGAAACTTTACAGTTATTGATGACACCTAAGATGTAAGGTCCTTGAACCAAGTACCTTGAATTACTAAGATTTGGTAATTGGGGGATTGCAATTACTTAAATTTACATCATTGTAAGGTTGGATTGGGTAGCTCATCTATTAATGGATTTCAATGGAGTATTGGGTCAGTATTAAATACCTTGAGTCGTAGGAAATACCTTGTCTTAAAAATGAATGGTCGTTGTCGGAGTCCTTCGGACTTGCGCGTCCAAAGAGTTAGTGGTTGTCTTAGTGGTTGTTGTACTTGGATGAGATCATTCTTTTCTTGGTTTGCTTGTGTCGGGCGGGATGTAGACACCTCATTGTAGCCTAGTATATGAGTCTATGTGCGATTACTTTTGTGTAAAGAATCTTGTTCCGTATCAAGAGTCTCGGGCCCTTTAAAGGCAGGGTTTCCACTCTTGCGACACACCTGACGGAGATTAATAGTTTTTTCCTGAGCAGTCGGCTAGGAGCCTATCTGACCTTCTTTCTCTCTGGAGCAGAGAACTAAGATTAAACGCCCTACTTTCCTGTGCAAAAATAGTAAAATATACTACCATGGATTCTTCCTTCTGTGTTCGTACTGTGCATAACCCAGTTTGGTCGTTTAATGTTTGCAGTTACCTGTAGTGCACCTTATGTCTTGGGTCATTTATTGTTTGCAGTTACTTGTTGTGCACCTTATGTATTTGGTCGTTCATTGCTTATAGCTACTTGTTGTGCACCTTTGTCTTCTTGTTGTGATCATCATGGTTGCTTCTTGTTGGTTGTCGGGTGGCGACGTAGAGTCAAGCGTGTCTGTTCTTTTTACACGCGCGCACACACCTTAAACAAAAAAAAAATTACCTGTTAAAGAGTTGTTGTCGTAACGAGGAGGCGTGTTACATATGGTATCAGAGCCAGGTTCGACCCGCGACTTGGGATTCGCTACGGGTTTTGTGACATGATTTTATTTGATTATACTGTTGTTGATCGAGTTGATTGTGTGCGTGCAGGTAATCATGGTTAGAGGATGCCACAGAGGCAAACGACGGGGTGCTAGGGGAGGAGGCGTGATGCCTCCAGTAGCATCCATGCCTGAGGGGTCTAACCCCCAGGGAGGCGAGCAGGTTCTCGGATAGGAGAAGATAGTAGTTGGCGATGTTGTTGGGATGATGAGATCTTTTCAGCGCATGTCTGAGGCACTGATCAACCGATTGGACAGAGACGAGGCCAGGGCGCTGGCACCCACTGAGGTTCCACCGCGCGCACTGGCTGTTACAGGTAGCATTCACCGTGAACTCAAGAAGGTTAAATTTTCCGAGTTCTTTGGTGCCCCAGATGGTGCCGCCACTGAGACATGGTTGGAGAATATGGCGATGTGCTTCACACTTCACGATTATACCTCCAACATGAAGGTCCGCATGGCGGTCTTTCAACTAAAGGGGAGCGCTCTTCTATGGTGGAAGACGCTCCTGCCATAGCTCAACATGGTCATTGAAGACGTGTCATGGGAACTGTTCAAGGAATGGTTCCGAGAGAGGTACCTTTTAGAGGAATTCATTGAGCGTCAGCTCAATGAGTTCAACGCATTACGACAGGGAAGTCGTACGGTGCCCGAGTACGAGGCACGTTTTATGGAGCTGCTCTGGTATGCTCCGCACCTTAACACTGAGAAGCTCAAGGTCAACAGGTTCGTGTTTGGCCTTAACGGCAGCCTACGAGCAAAGGTTAGGATCTTGATGCCTCAAACCTTGCACGACGTTTTCCAAAAGGCCCTCATAGTAGAGGAGGAGCTTATCAGTGGGGGTCAGACCAAGACTCCAGCGAGACCAGCAGGGCAGGGTTCATCTGGTACACCGCAGCATCAGACACCAGCGAGACATACATCGAGATATCGTGGCTTCCAGAGAGGATCCACTTTCACTACACCCTGACGACCGCCGCCTCAGCAGCGGGCACCTTATCGGGGACCACAACATCAACAGCAGCGTTGCCTGCAACAACAACAGTTTAGGCCTGTTCAACAGAACAGACCTGGGTTCCAGGCCGGTAGGCCGTCATCTTCTACTTTGGGTACCAGGACTACTGGGCCGAAGAAGGGGTGTTGGACGTGTGGGGAGCCACACTACCAGCGCGACTGTCCTGTGGAGAGGACCAGAGTGTCCGGATCAGTCGGACCCACTACAGTGGGAGATATGTGCAACGCCCATAGGATTCATGCGGCGGTGAATAACCGCCAGGCAGAGCACCAGTCGACTGTGATCAAGACGACAGGTACTATCGCTGACCAGATCCTTAGTATTTTGATAGACCTAGGTGCTACTGAGAGTTTCATTTCTGGTGCAAAGCTGAAAAGGATTAAGGTAAAGGAAATCGAACAGGACAAGTTTAGCTTCGTAGAGATGGCTTCGGGAGCCAAACAAAAGGTTGGAGGAAAGGTTACGGGCTGTGCCCTTAACCTGGGAGAGTTTGTCATGAGGGTCAATTTGTACGTCACGATATTAGGATCTTATGACTTTGTGATTGGTATGGATTGGTTGGAATCACATGAGGCGATACTCAACTATAAGACGAAATGGTTGAGCTTGATCGATGATGAGGGATAGAGACATGTTATTGTAGGAAAGAACCAGGGAGTATCACTGAGGTTCATCACTTCCTTACAGTTACGGAAGAGTATGCGCAAGGGGTGCAAGCTTTATGAGATCCTTGCGCTAAACGAAAAGGGAGTAGCAGAAGGTCTAGAACACCTTCCGGTGGTGAAGGAGTTTGCGGACGTATTTCCAGAGGAGTTGCCTGGGATGTCGCCGGAAAGAGAATTGGAGTTTACTATAGACCTGAAACTGGGGACTGAACTGATAGAAGGAACGCCTTATCGGATGTCGACCCCAGAGTTGCAAGAGTTGAAAATGCAACTGAAGGAGCTGTTGGACCTGGGACTGATACGCCCTAGTGTGTCACCGTGGGGTGCACTAGTTATTTTCATTCGAAAGAAGGACAGATCGTGGAGGCTTTGCATTGACTACCGTCAACTGAACAAGGCTACGATTAAGAATCAGTATCACTTACCAAGAATTAATGATCTGTTCGATCAAATGAAGGGTGCGATGGTGTTCTCTAAGATCGATTTGTGATCAGCGTATCACCAGCTACGGATCAAGGAGGATGACGTCCCTAAGACCGCCTTTAAGATGAGATTTGGACATTACGAGTTTACTGTTTTACCATTTGGATTGACAAACGCCCCAGGGGTATTCATGAGTTTGATGAACAGGGTGTTCTGCGATTACTTGGACAAGTTCGTCCAAGTATTCATTGACGATATCTTGATCTACTCTCGGACGACGGAGGAGCATGATGAGCACTTGCGCTTGGTGCTACAGTGTCTACGAGAGCACAAATTGTATGGGAAGTTGTCCAAATGCTCTTTTTATCAATCGAGGATTCACTACTTAGGGCATGTCATCTCCAGCGAAGGTATCGCCGTGGATCCAGCCAAGGTTGAGGCTATTATGGAATGGCCTGCACCGAAGAATGTCACAGAAGTGCGTAGTTTTATGGTTTGAGCAGGATACTATCGACGGTTCATCGAGGGATTTTCAAAGATAGAAAATTCGATTACGGAATTGCAGAAGAAAAACAAGAAGTTTGTTTGGACCGAGAAATGCGTGGAAGCATTTTGGAGGCTTAAAGAGTTGTTGACCACAACACCGATACTAAAGGTCTCTGACATGGACGCAGACTTCTTGGTATGCACTGACACATCCAAGGAAGGTTTAGGCAGAGTCTTGATGCAGGACAGACGAGTGATTGCTTACATTTCGAGGAAATTGAGAAGGCATGAGGAGAACTACGCGATGCACGATTTGGAGTTATTAGCCATCGTATATGCCTTGAAGGTTTGGAGACACTACCTTGTTGGATGAAAATTTGAATTAAGGACTGATCATTGTGGACTACAACACATTTTTATGCAAAGCAACCTGAACGCGTGACAACGGCGTTGGTCGGAATTTCTTAGCCAGTACGACTTCGAGATTACTTACATAAAGGGAACAGTGAACCAAGTGGCTGATGCTTTGAGTCAGAGACCACACATCTTTTCAGTGTTGCCTCTTCAGACGAATCTACGTGAGAATATTATCACTTTATAGCGTGACGATGACTGGTACAAAGAAGTCGAGGATTTTATCGGACAAAACACAATGATGGTACCACGATATGAGAGGTTTTCTTTTGGTAATGATGGGTTATTGAGGTTTAGAGGTTGGATTTACGTACCACCAAACGACGAGTTGAGGATGTTGATCCTGAGTGAGGCTCATAGAGTAGTTTACATGGCTCACCTAGGAGTCACGAAGATGAGGGCAGACCTGAAACCCTTATTCTTCTGGAATGGAATGAAGGCCGACATAGTCAACTATGTGGCCAGATGTCTAGAGTGTCAGTAGGCAAAGGCTGAACATAGACACCTGACAGGATTACTTCAACCCCATGCCATTCCGAAATCAAAATTGGAAGTCATTTCGATGGATTTTATTATTGGATTTCCACTGACGGTAAGGAGACATGACTCGATTTTTGTAGTAGTAGACACTCTGATGAAGAGTGCTCACTTTATTCCTGTGCATACAACATGTCAGGCACCTGACATAGTGAGAGTTTTCATCAGTGAGATTGTGAGGTTGCATGGCGTGCCTAAAAAGATTATATCCAATCGAGGATCGGTGTTTACTGGACGATTTTTGGACGAGTTTCCTAGAGGCCTTGGGAACCCAACTTAATTTTAGTACTGTGTATCACCCAGAGACTAACGGACAGACCAAACAAGCGAACCAAACCTTGGAAGAAATGTTGCGCATGTACGTGATGGACCAACAAAAGCATTGGGAGGAATTCTTGCCTCTAGTAGAGTTCGCTTACAACAACAGTTACCAGAGCACCATTAAGATGGTGCCTTTTGAGTTTCTTTATGATCGACCATGTCGGACGCCCTTGAGTTGGGATCGGCTTGAGGATAGGGTCCTGGTTGGACCAGAAGTGATCCAAGAAATGGAAAAGCAAATGCAAACCATAAGACAAAGGATTAAAGAAGCGCAGGATCGACAGAAGGGTTATGCCGATGTGCACCGAGTCGAGCGTAGTTACGAGGTCGGCGATCGAGTCTTCTTGCGGGTTAAACCACATAAGAGTTTGATCAAGTTTGGAAAGGGAGCTAAACTCTCTCCTAGGTTCGTGGGACTTTCGAGATTGTGGAGAGAAAGGGGCCCGTGGCCTATCGACTAGCCTTGTCTGATTCTTTGAGGCGTATGCACGATGTTTTTCATGTATCTGTTTTGAGACATTATATTAGTGATCCTACACACGTGATTGACATGATTTCCTTGCAAGTATCGGACGAGGGAGTGCTCATGGCTGAGACGGGTCACATCTTAGATCATCGCATTCGACAGTTACGATGTCGAACGGTAGATCAGGTCAAGGTCCAGTGGGACAGTTATAGTCCGCACTCGGCAACCTGGGAGGACGCATATGATATGCGCCAGTAGTTTCCATTTTTGTTTGATAGATAGACTTATGATGCTGTGGTACTTATGATACTATGGTACTTTTATTTCGGCATTTATACTGAGAAACTTCGGGATGAAGTTTAGACCAAGAGGGGGTGTATGTAACATCCCGCTTTGGTGCACTGAGAAAACTTATTCTTTGAGGACACTTGCTCGCAAGTGATCTGGACTTTTATGATGTTAACACATTTATCCTTGATTATGATGCGTTATGATAGATGACTTGATGTTTCACTGCTTTGATGTAGACAGGTGCTATTAACTCAGTTTTATTGAGTGTGCAGGGTTTTTGGACCTTGAGGATGCAGAGACATCGGTGGAACCCCTTGGACTCCGGATTGAGTCAGGGAGTGTGCTATTTGGGTTGATTTCTTTACTGTGATAATTCGTTGATTTGATGATATGATGTTGACATGTTCTGACACGATTGTTGATGATGCAGGCTGATGATAGCTTGTCGACCAGACTCACATATGGAGTAAAGGGGCCACACATGATTTCCAGAGAGGTTGAGGGAGAGGTGTGGACAGCAGCCCTGCCACAACCTACTAGCACTCCCATCGTGGCTCGAACTGTAGGTTAACGATTACCTAGTTCGAGAGGATCCACGATGCCGTGAGGGAAGACTGCGATAGTCGCTCATGATGATTCTAAGGGGTGCGCAATAAGGCGGGGGCCTTATTCCTTAGAGCCCTTAGTCTCCCACAAGTTCACCTGGCGGAGTGTTTACTCCAGGGGTTATAGATGTCTACCAATCATTCAAGTCGGCGAGTGGCACCCTTGGAGCACGTGGTGCATCCTCAAGGGCACGTCGTGCGAAAGAAACAAAAGTCAGCGAGTGGCACCCTTGGGGCACGTGGTGAATCTTGAAGGGCACGTCACACAAAAGAAACACAAGTTGGCGAGTGGCACCCTTGGAGCACGTGGTGCATCCTGAAGGGCACGTCGCGCAAAAGAAACGAACGAGGCGAGTGGCACCCTTGGAGCACGTGGTGCGTCCTGAAGGGCACATCGCATTGATGATGATGAAGTGACAAACCTAGATGGCCCTAAGACATTAACGCCTTAATAAATTCTTAAAATGACTCCCCTAATTAATTGTCGCCCAGTTCAAAATCTAAACCTAAGACTAAAACTTCTCTAAGATAAAATTTCGATTAACCTTAAGAAAAAGACCCTTTAAAAATAAAAAATAAAGATGTAAACTAAAACCCACCTAAGTAATGGTTTTAGTCTTCTTCAATTTAGGGGGAGTAAAGTGAAGAGAGGGATAATTTAATTAAAATCCGTGGTTTTAATTTGTAAAAAAGAAATAAAATTATTTAACGTGTGGGAGTATAAAAAGTTATGAATTTTAAAAATAAAATGAAAAGATTAATTAGTGCATTTACCTTTTTGGTTTTAAAAAGGAAGGGAATAATAAAAATAGGGAAACTAAGTAATAAAGGAAACATAATAAAGGAAAGAAGGGGACATAGGGTAAAAAGCAAAGTCAACATAGTAAGGAATCTGCAATTAAGAACTTTCTAAAATGAACTAAATTTAGCAACTTCATTTTAGGGAAATTTATTAAAGCATGTAAGGGGATCTAGGAACACCTAGGAGTAATTTTAGGAGCGACTCTTGGTGGGTGAGGGAAATGAGTCTTTTAATAAATTTAAAGAAAATAATTTTGGATAAACGTGGGGGATGAGTGACACTTGTACGATAGAGAATTTTTAGAGGGTTTTCATTAAAACTTAAATTAAAAATGATTTAGGGAAAGTTGGTGGGTCTCAAAAATCTATAAGAGAGATGGAAGATGAGGAAGAGGGGATGGATGGTTAGCATAACATTACGCTTCCGGATTGTGACTTGACTAATTTCTTGTGAGGAGTTGGGATTTTCTCAACTCGGATTGGAGTGGTAGCTCGGCCTTGCGAGGCGAGCTGGGAATCTAGACTTACCTTATGGAATTTGTGTGGCCCCTTTGCGGCTCGGGGGGCTAAGGGGGAAGAAGAGTACCCCTAGCAATTGGCTGGGAGGTACCAGTGAAGTCTCTACGGTCGGTGAGCGGGAGCGGCATGGAGCGTGGGGTGCAACACGGAGCGTGGGACGTCATCCAAAGCAGGAAAAGGCAACGGTATGATTTTATTTCTGGTAGAGTAGAAAGCATTGGATATATGGTTAGACCTGCATGTGTTTTAAATGGGTAAGTTGATTTTTAGTTCATGACTGAAATCCTTTTTATAGCTTGGCTGAATGATTGTTGAAGAAATTTTTGTGCTGCTGTTGGGTTAGCAAAATAGTGGATTACTCTACATTTTCAGATGATTTCTCTGCACTCTATCTTTGGGATTTCTGGGTATGACCTCTGTGATTTATTGTTAAACCCTGGCACTTGTTGGATATCGTCTCTGCAATTTTTATTATTGAATCCCAATACTTGGTCTGGTCCTTGGCAGCGTTTTGGTCTTGTAGTTGCTGTTGTGGTAACATAGTGACATTCTCTGCGTTTGGTTCAAATCCCAACGTTTTTATAATTTAAAATCCCTGTGTTTTTATAGTGACATTCTCTGAGTTTTTGGTTCAAATTCCCAGCGTTTTGATAATTTAATTTCTCTGCATTTTACAGCGAAATTCTCTACGTTTTTGGTTCAATTTCCTAGCGTTTGTATAATTTAAATTCCCTGCGTTTTCATAGTGACCTTCTCTGGGATTTTGGGTTAATTTCCCTGCGTTTTTATGGTGAACCTTCTCTGCGTGTTTGGTTTAATTCCCCTGCGTTTTTATAGTTCATTTCTCTGCGTTTTTATGGTGAACCTTCTCTACGTGTTTGGTTTAATTCCCCTGCGTTTTCATAGTTCATTTCTCAACGTTTTTATGGTTTAAACTTCTGCATTGCTGGAAGATGCCCCATCCTTCCTCATCGTCCTCTGAATTTATGGGTTCTATTTTGATGGAGGATACCCACGTTCTTTGGCCACCCAAACTCGGCGAGCTGGGTTGTTCCTTCTCTACGATTGTGGATTTCACATCTTTGCGTTATGACTCTTGCGTACTGGGTTTCCATTCTTGGTTTGGTTGGAGTACGATTGGGTGGTAAATCTAAGCGGGGGTTGAGAGTCTTAATGTGGTTGCCTCTTTATTGATCTAGTTAGTCTGCCCCTTCAACGCAGAGTTGTTTTGAGTGTCAGCTAGAAAGTCTGGGGTGAAGCATTTTTATTTAATTTAGGTTTGGCAGCCAACGATGAATGCGTTCTCCTTTTGAAATCCAAAGACGCTCTCGTGCTTTCCTTCTTGTTTTTGTGTTTTCTACATTTCATTTTCGTGGGCATTTCATTTTATAAAGTACTGTCACTTCGTTTTATAAATTCCTGTCATGCGTTTTTGTGAGTTAAATTCCATTTATGGTTTTATAAATTCCTGTCATGCGTTTTATAAATTCCTGTCATGCATTTTTGTGAGTTTAACTCTGAAATTTGTCATTCTGAAATGGTTCTGGCAACCTTCACGATTGATACCAGCCGCTTTTACCTCAGCTGACAGCGTGAGAGATCATTTCCAAATTGCGCCTTGAATGACGGCTGGATTGTTTCTCTGACTTACTGTCCAAATTTTAATATGCCTCTAAATCCGCCTCACTATTGATACCGTGTCAGTACCTTGCCATTACGCCCAACGTTAATCTCAAGGCCTGGTCCTTCACCCTCTCATTCTTTTGAGGTAGTCTTCTATCGATTCTTTAAGTAGGTTATTGCCGCTGTAATGTAATTCTTATGGGTATTCCGTTGGCAATTTATCTTAATAAAATCAACAAATGAAGGGTTAGCGATTGATACAGAAATGCAATGTAGTTTCTTTGTTGCAATTTAGTTCAATACCGAATGTAATGATTGATTTCCTTGGGGCATTGTGATAAACGCATAAAGCAAACATAATTTTAAGTGTTAGCTAACAGGGATGTAAATTTAAGGTTATTTTAATCACTTCCAGTACGTGCCTGAACCATGGTCAGCCTTGGACAGTTATTACCCATGTGTCCCGCCCACTTGTACAGAAGCTGCACACCCGGGCGGTTTCCCCATTGCCGAATCCTCATGAAATTGTTTTATAAATTAATTTTGGAGCATAACTTTTTTATATCTTCCTTACGTATTGATGTTATATATAGCCTGCATTCATTTCTACCTTCAGTTAAATCATGTGGTTTATACTTTAGATGACATAAGGGATGTGTGCTTCTCTATTGATGTTAACAAAGTTTTTTTTTGGTTATATATATATGGTTACATTAGAAATTATTTTTGTTCTTGTTAGCACACTGTAATTTGCTCAAGGCTGAGAGGTAATCACAGAGGCAACATCAAAACCACTTTGAGTCTTGGATCTAGCCCTCCAAGACTCAGAGAAGGATCTCTCTGTCTGATGTAGCTTTGTTTGAAGAGTTATTAGGCTAGTTATGAAGAACAATGTGCTTTGTTGTAAAAGGGGTTTATAAATTGGCTGAGACAGCTTACACATCCATTGGGCTATGGGGTCTGCAATTAATTAGGAATGAAATACAGCCATAAACGAGGTAGGATGACTTCCACAGGGCAAGATAATACACTCACTGGATCTTTTGCAGCTTAAATGATGGACAGAGGAAAGGGTGAGAAGGATAAATTCGACTAAGAAGCAGTCAAGAATTCCTTAATCGAAAACATCAGAAG
>ML789719.1:157711-191392 GCA_009831015.1 Picea engelmannii | reverse complement strand
GAAAACGGAATCACCTGAGCCATACTTCGTCACCTGGAGAGATGCCAAATCAACAGTCGAAGAATCGACTCACCTATAATTATAGGACCCTAACATAGGCTCCACCTGGGGATGGCAGCTTCTTTCAGGAGGTGTCAAGAACCCCATACTTCTAAGCATGCAGACCAGAGCTTTACCCATTGGGCCGATCCCAAAATCTTATTCTGCAACCTGTACATGTTATGATCTTGCAACTGAAATGAAATCAAATGAACGCTGCTGAAAAAAGAGATTCTCAGAGTGCTGAGCTTATTCATTTTTCCTACCTACCCTACTGCAAGCATTGCTCAGCTAGGTAATGGAAAAATGCCAATGGAGCCAATCCAACAATTGATTTAATGGCTCTGTTCTTTCACTGTCTGTGATGAGACTCCGAAATAAGTCTGTTACTCGTGCTTGAGAGTAACTTCCAACGTGCTTTCCCTTGCATAATATTTGATCAACCCAAACAATAGGAAAAACATCAGCAACAGAAAAATATCCCGTATTAAAGAATTTCTCCATATAGGCAGCTACAAGATTAGTATAGGTTTGGGCCATCTTTTGATTTTCAACTTCAAACAACTCAGCCTCAAGACTCGATTTTTCAGCTATGCACTCTTTGTCTTTCAACAGTTCCCCATATGAATGTGGATGCTCTGATGGTTTCTGACATGACATTTTTGCTGCAAAAAACAAAGAATCTGATTGCCTGACCATGTCAATATCATAATAGCATTTTGTCTCATGACTGGAGAATGAGGAATGATTTTGGCCACACAATCCATCCAACAGATCAGCCATTGGATCCTGAAAAGACTGACAAGACTGCTGCATTGACTCAAATGAAATTTCCTACTTGTTTCTGTTCATCCTTCAACACTTGTCCAAGAGTCTTCTTCAAAACTTGAAATGATTTAAAGCACAATGGTATAGAGTTATTTTGGATTAACTCAAAATTTGTCTCGGGCTCTAAGTTGTCATCAAGAATTTGAAAATTGAAGGAGGGCAAGTGCTGCAATTCTGGGTTTAGAACAACCTCCATATCCTTAATGGTATCGTCAATTGATTGGTCATAGGAATTTATGTCTTTACTGTTTACAACTGGCCTAGAGTTTCTTTTCAGGAATTGAAGAGATGAGAAACATATAGGCAAAGTGCTTTCACTTACTCTGATATTTTCTGTCTCTTCCCCATCGCTGTCATGACTATTGTGCCAGGGCTGATTGTCACCTCTGAACGGTAAATGATCTTCTTCCTGCCAATGACATGCTGCTGATTTTTCTGAACAGTCAACCTCTATTTCGGCTTCATGATCATCATCATACTAATCCCACTTGGGTGAATCGTCTACGAATGAAATGCCATTGAACATGCACATCATGTCACCTGGTTGTTCTTCTACAAGTTGAGATAGAGCTTCATCTTTGACGACGCCGTGAATTGAATACATGAACGAATCATCCTTCAAAACATGGTACCAAGGGTGTGCAACAAAATGATTGGGAAATGTGACACTTTCTTTCTCTGAAATCAAGGGACCATGATGTCTTTGGACATCAAGCTCCTCTTTTATGTTAATTTTCTGCATCATCTTTTCCATGGCACTGGCCAAAATCTCCAATTTAGCTTCTGATGATTTCAGCTGCTCCATCTCTTTGTTCTTTAACCTTGACCTCTTGATCAACAAGTTGGTCTCCACATCAACAACAATTTTCTGCATTTCTTCAAGGCTTGCAGTGTTCCTTTCTCTTAATTGGAATGTCATCTCAGGATCGAAGGCATTTGGGTAATGCAAGTGGGCAGATCCTGGGGGTCACCTTATATCAGCAGGTATTGCATGATATGCCTAATTGAATCTGGCTGAAAACTAATGTACTATCTCCCCTGGCTTTCTTTTCAAGTGTTCATACTCTTCTAATATAAGGAAAACATTTCCCCTGATCACCCACCTATCCAAGAAAACTTGCATGAACTGCTGAAAATTTCTGATGCTAGCAGATGGCAGATTTCTGAACCAATTTTTAACCTTGCCTTGCAAAGACAGGGAAAACATCCTGATACAGACATCATCATCTTCAACCTCATAAAGGTCAATGAAATCCTCAAGGTTTTGAATATGCTTTTCAGCAGTGATCTTCTCATTTTCTCCATCAAACCTAGGCAGATTATCAATGTAATTGACAGGGAGGTCATGGAGAATGGGAGGCAAATCCAGAGGCTGGTATCTATCTGGGACTTTTGCAAGCACAGGAGATGAAGCAAGGGGCTGACAAACATCCAGAGGATTAGCAGCAGTAGGAGACAAAGCATGAGGCTTATGTCTCATTGGGGTTTCTATAGGTGCATCTGGGATGTGCACAGGAGTGTGAGACTGTACATAATCTACAATTGGGGATATGATCTCTTGAGACTCATCAATTGACTGATGGTCAAAATACTCTTCAACAATATACCTTTGATCAGGCTTGGAAAATGACAAGACATGATTGCAAATAAAACCAAAGATGTCTTGAATGCAATTAGAGCTTGAATACCTGGTCTTTCTAGGCTGCTTGGTCATGCTTCAGGTTCTTCCTCCAATGGAGTCTTCAAGTTGGCACTGTCTGGAGTTGATTGGAGTCACCAGGTGAATGATTTCAGCCTTCTTGGTGTCTGGTCACTGTTCACCATCAGTGATCAGAGCTGGAGCTTGAAGTGTACTACTGGGAAAATTTCCCCAGTGGAGTCGCCATTCTGTTAGCACTCTGTAATTTGCCCAAGGCTGAAAGGCAATCACAGAGGCAACATAAAAACCACTTCGAGTCTTGGATCTATCCCTCCAAGACTGAGAGAGGGATCTCTCTGTCTGATGTAGCTTTGTTTGAAGAGTTATTAGGCTAGTTATGAAGAACAATGTGCTTTGTTGTAAAAGGGGTTTATAAATTGGCTGAGACAGCTTACACATCCATTGGGCTATGGCATCTGCAATTAATTAGGAATGAAATACAACCATAAACGAGGTAGGATGACTTCCACAGGGCGAGATAATACACTCACTGGATCTTTTGCAGCTTAAATGATGGACAGAGGAAAGGGTGAGAAGGATAAATTCGACTAAGAAGCAGTCAAGAATTCCTTAATCGAAAACATTAGAAGATAAACATTTAAATCTTTAAGAATCAGAAACATGGTATCAGAGATAAATCCTGAGACATAACGCTATTCATAAATATTAGATTCAGAAAAAAAAGTGGTTACAAAGCAAGAAAACATTTAACTGAGAAAAACACATCACCAGTGAACATACGCAAGAATCCTGTAAAATGTCTTCCTTTCATTAATGGCAGATCTATTAAAAAATTTACAGCTTGATAGCCACAGGGCATGAAGATCCAACCCTTTTACATCAAAATCATATCAATAAATAGTATAGATCTCCTCCTCAAGTTCCGAGAGTCGGTTCAACCGCCTCGGCCAAAAATAGCCACCACTCCCACGAAATTCAGAGTTTTCTGCCATGAAAAATGGACCGTTTTTCTGCGAAACAGGGGTCCGATCAGACATGATTCTCTCTTAAATGATGACACCTGGGAGAAAAATTAAAGAGTTTATTGTATATGGGCATGTTCTGGACAAAAACCACTTTCGGTTTCGCAAAATTCATCCCCAGCTGGCCGTGACAGCTCCTGCAAAATCGGGACTGAAACGGAAAATTTAAAATATGGAAAAATAGGCCTCGAAGATGTCTTTGACTCTCTCTTCTCGTAACTCCGTTGCAAAAACTGAAAGAGGTTTTTGTTCCTCATCCCATGCTGAGAACAAACCTCTCTCAGACTTTTAAAATTCATCCCCGTTTGCAAAAAAATTGGTCTGGAAGATGACATGGTAAAATAAGCAAAAATGGTAAAAATGAGGGAAAATGGTTTTTTGGCGGGAACGGAATTCCGGACCCCCCCCCCTCGTTAAACGTAGACCGCCCGGGGGGGTCCAGAATTGAACCTGGTTCATTGATCTTGGGGCTATATTCTAAGCCGTTCAGATTAGCATGGGGTTTATTTTAAATTCCGGACCCCCCCCCTTTGTTAAATTCCAAACTCACGGGGGGGGTCCGGAATTGAATGTGGGGCGTTGATTATTTTTTGTTAAGTGGATGGGGGGTGCGCTTGCATGGAGGTGTGTGTGGGTTTAGTTGGGTGGGAGTGTAATGGGATTGGTGGGATGTGATGTGGGGGATGGGTAGTGGAGGTAGGTGGGTAGGAGTAATGGCATGGGGGTGACGTGAGGGGGGGGACATGAGTGGGAAGTGACGTAGGGAGTGGAGGTAGGTGTGGGGTCGTGGGATTAAGTGGACGTAGGGGAGGGGATAGCATAGACTTAGGTTTATTTTATTAGTTTGTTTGTTATGTTTTTTAAACTTTTTAATAATTTGTTTTATTATATATATTATATTCATTTTATTTATTACATTTAATTACTACATTTTATTTTTGTTTTTTATATGTTTTTTAATGTTTTAATGTATATATTACTTTTTGTTTTTGTTTTTTTTTAATGTTTTTAAATGTTTTTTAATATTTTGTGATTATTTATATTTTTTATTTCTTTTTGCCATTTTTAATTTATTTAATTGTTTTATTTTAATTTAAAACTAACCCTAATTTCTAACTTAGTTGCTAACCTAGGTATTAAACTTAATTAACAATTAATTAATCAATATTTAATTAATGATTAATTAATTATTAAATAGTCATTTATTAATGAATTTTAACCTAGACTAACCTTATTGCTAATTCTTTTGTTCATCCTAAGTCCATTTATGCAGGGATGGAAGGCGGGATAATGGAGGTTGACAAAGGACAAGGGGGAGAGGATGCAGCGGATGAAGGATGTAGCAAGGTGATGGGGAAATGAGCGACAAGAATGGAGGGAGGAAAATGGAATCACCTGAGCCATACTTCGTCACCTGGAGAGATGCCAAATCAACAGTCGAAGAATCGACTCGCCTATAATTATAGGACCCTAACAGTTCTCATTTTGTATAAGGAAGTATTATGTGAGGTTGGGTTTAGGGATTTAGACATAGGATTGAGGAATCTAGGGGAAAGGGAAATCTTTTGTTAGCTAGTCTCTTTCTATTTAAAAAAAAAAAAGGCTTTAAGTTAGATGGATTGACTCATTTAATTCTAGTGATGAAATGCAATATTCGTATGAGATAGCATAGAACGAATTTAAATGTTATTTCATTGCATTATTATAGCCATATGATTTAGCATTATTGTTATCTTATGGTGCTGATATGGAACTTTATACTAAAGGATAACATATTTGGGGTAGGAATGTGTGATTGTATTTCCACTATATTATATGGTCTTGCATAGGTAAAGGAAGGATGATATGGCAAACTAAAAGAAGAATACAATGTTAGTGTAGGTGACATGATATTAATTTTATTGCTAATTTAAATGCAAAGTTAGGGGATTATAAAGATAAGGGACATTGTTACTCATTGTAATGCTATTGAAACTTTACAGTTATTGATGACACCTAAGATGTAACGTCTTTGAACCAAGTACCTTGAATTACTAAGATTTGGTAATTGGGGGATTGCAATTACTTAAATTTACATCATTGTAAGGTTGGATTGGGTAGCTCATCTATTAATGGAGTTCAATGGAGTATTGGGTCAGTATTAAATACCTTGATTCGTAGGAAATACCTTGTCTTAAAAATGAATGGTCGTTGTCGGAGTCCTTCGGACTTGCGCGTCTGAAGAGTTAGTGGTTGTCTTAGTGGTTGTTGTACTTGGATGAGATCATTCTTTGTTTGGTCTGCTTGTGTCGGGCGGGATGTAGACACCTCATTGTAGCCTAGTATATGAGTTTGTGTGTGATTATTTTTGTGTAAAGAATCCTGTGCCGTATCAAGAGTCTCGGGCCCTTTAAAGGCAGGGTTTCCACTCTTGCGACACACCTGACGGAGATTACTAGTTTCTGCCTGAGCAGTCACCCAGGAGCCTATCTGACCTTCTCTCTCTCCAGAGCAGAGAACTAAGATTAAACGCCTTGCTTTCCTGTGCAGAAATAGTAAAATATACTACCATGGATTCTTCCTTCTGTGTTCGTACTGTTCATAACCCAGTTTGGTCGTTTATTGTTTGCAGTTACCCGTAGTGCGCCTTATGTATTGAGTCGTTTATTGTTTGCAGTTACTTGTTGTGCGCCTTATGTCTTTGGTCGTTCATTGCTTGCAGCTACTTGTTGTGCACATTTGTCTTCTTGTTGTGATCATCGTGGTTGCGTCTTGTTGGTTGTTGGGTGGTGACGTAGAGTCAAGTGTGTCTGTTCTTTTTACATGCGCGCACACACCTTAAATAAAAAAAAAAAAAAAAAAAATTACCTGTTAAAGAGTTGTTGTCATAACGAAGAGGCGTGTTACATATGGTATCAGATCTAGGTTCGTCCCGCGACTTGGGATTCGCTACGACTTTTGTGACATGATTTGATTTGATTATACTGTTGCTGATCGAGTTGATTGTGTGCGTGTAGGTAATCATGGTTAGAGGACGCCGCGGAGGCAGACGACATGGTGCTAGGGGAGGAGGCGTGACGCCTCTAGTAACATCCATGCCTGAGGGGTCTAACCAGTCAAAGGCAAGTGGAACCCTTGGAGCAAGGAGGTGCATATTGAAGGGCATGTCGCATAATTAAAAAAACTTGAGTCAATAAATCTAGGTGGGCTAGAAAACATTGAATTGATTAGACCTTGTCAGATTAAAATAATTAATTAAACAATGAATTTATTAATTATAAATCCCAATAAAAGTCTAATCCTAATTTTAATACCAAGCCTAAGTTGAAGTTTAGTTACGGGACTAAATTAAAATATTGAATAAATTAAAATAATAGAGACAAATCAATTTAAGGAAAAAGTGAGAAAAATCTAAAGATTGGATGGAATGCACATGTGTGCATGAAAATATTAAAAGGGATTTTTAAAATAGAAAGAAATAAAATATGAGAGAACAGGTGTATACATAGAGTGGTATCTAGAGTCAAGCTACCACTAGTCTAACTAGAAGAAGACTCATAATCTAACTCTAACTAAGATCTAGTTAGGAGACACTCATTAAATGAGAATCTGGGGAATAAAGGGACAACTAAGAGCGAAAACAAGAACACATTGGGGAATGTGAGGGAAATTGATTTTTTAAATAAAATAAAATTGGAAATTACTTGTGCAACTTGGGGAGAGTGTGACAAGTGTGTGGGTGAATAATCCTAATTTAATTAATTAAAAAGTTAATTAATTGTGCATGTGGACATGTGTTGGTGAGGAAATTTCTATAAAACAAATGGTGTAGAAGGGAAATGGATCACACTTATTTTTGGTAAAGTTATGTTGCCAAAATGGTTTTGATTGTGTTTTACTTGTGAGAGTTGGGATACCAAGCTTGTAGAAGTTGTGAAATCTCTACCTTGTGAGGCAAGCCTTGGAGCTATTGTTTGTTGGTTTCCTGTGTGTGGTCTCTTTGCGGCTCAGGGGCTTAAGGGGGAAGAAGAGTACCCCTAGCATTGGCTAGGAGGTACGGGTGA
Source organism: Picea engelmannii (assembly GCA_009831015.1). Classification (NCBI taxonomy): domain Eukaryota; kingdom Viridiplantae; phylum Streptophyta; class Pinopsida; order Pinales; family Pinaceae; genus Picea; species Picea engelmannii. The sequence continues at coordinate 183,800 of ML789719.1, read as the reverse complement.
AGTCTTTGTGATTAGCAAGATGGAGTAAGGAGGAGTGCAAGTTGTTGATGAACATCATCAACTCTCTATCTCCATTGGTTCCAGTATTTTATTTATGAAGTTGTTAATGTAGCAAGATTAGATTTTGTAGATTGAAAGTTTTGAAAATCCATTTGAAAAGTTTTAGTTCTAAATTTAATTGATAAATTTGCTGAAGATTCATGATGTGATCTTGTTTGAATCTCTTGGGTTCAGTGCCATTTCATTTTAGCCTAGAAATTTATATTTTATGTATTCGCTGCCATTTTAAATTACAACTCAGTATTCATAAAAGTTTGTGTATTCGCTACCAATTTTAAATAAAACTCCTGAATTTAGAAATTCATATGTATTCCTTCAAGACATTTGCATTTTTGGAAAATAATTCTATTTTGTTGCATTTTTTGAGTATGAAATTCATTGTTGAACATCACACTTTTATTTGCTTTTTGAATTTTAAAATTTGCAGTTTGCTGCTAGATTAAATGGCAGGAACAGATTTTTAGAGCCTCTTATGAATGCTGCCTAAATTATATATAACCCATAAATGAATTATATTCTCACTGTCATTTTAATTTACAATCTAGAATTCTGAAGTCTATTTGTTGCTGCCAATTAAAATTTATAAACCTTCTGTGTAGAAATTCATTGGTCACTGTAGACATCGTCGATACTGTAAACTTGTATGCAATTCCAGTAATATAGAGTCGCTGCATCTTAGGTTTTACAATCTGAAGTTTAGGAAATTTATGAAGTCACTGAAAATTTATTGCATATCCTCACCGCTTATCTAATTACAAATTTTGACAATTAAACTCAAGGGTCGTTGCCATATTATTTGCGAATCCAGGATTTAGAATATATTTTGGATTTAAAAAAAAAATGTTTTTGCATTTCTGAAGTTTAGAATTTGATTATTCCCTGCCAATTTAATTTACCATCAAGAATTATGAAATCCCTATGACCGCTGCATTTTAATTAGAATTTATGGAAATAAACTGGTTATGATCGCTGTAAATAATTTTTGAAAACCCTAGATATAGATAATTATTGATCTTTTCCATCTAAAATTTTAGCTCCAGAATTTAGAAAAAATTGTATGGTCATTGTATAAACTAAATGAAAATCTGAATTTAGAAGTTCATGTGGTCTGGTAAATTATTTGCAAATCGGTGGTGTTCATAAATTTCGTTGTGTGATCTATGACTTGTAAACTCCTTTCGAATTTAATTGTTAGAGAAGTTGTGGTTTTAAAGTTGAATCACATTTTTAAATGTGAAATTCTTGAGACTCTACAAATAAACTACAGATTCGAAAACTTAGCTCTTAAATCAACCGTTGTAGAGGTAGATTGCAGTTCAATTTTTCTTAGGCAATGTCTCCACTATTGAAATGGTTGCAATTTTGGAACTAAGACTTTTACGCTGCCAAATCAAATTGCATCTCCTGTAATTGAAAAATATTGTATTGCTGCCAAATCAAATTGTAGCTTCTATAATTGAAAAATATTGTATTGCTACCGAATCAAATTGTCGCTCCTGTCATTTGAAACTTATTTATATCACTGCCAAATCAAATTGCAGCTCCTTTCATTTGAAACTTATTTGATTCACATCCAAATAAAATTGCAGCTCCTGTCATTTGAAATTTATTGATTAACTGCCAAATTATTTTACTAATTGGAGTTTGGGAATTCTTTGATTGTTCACACATTTGACTCCTTAATTTTTATTTGTTCCGCTGCCTTAATTGATAATCTAGGATAAAAAAAATTAGTATTTCATATCTTCCCATTCTTGTAGAGTGAAGTGGTACCTCCAATAATTTTGGGTATAGTATAAGCTACCCTTAATACTAGTTAATTTATGTAATAGTTGGATAGACTATCCTTAAGTTGGTTGAACTTTTAAAATGATTATTTTAAGAATTTTATGTTCCTACTTAAGAGTTAAAAAAAAAAAATTAAACTTAAGGATGCCTTAGAGTGAGATTTATGGGGAGTAAATTGTATTCAAAGCTTAAGATTTTTGGTGCCTATGATTTTGAACGACAGTCAACAAATGTTATATGATAATGATGCATTGAGATAAGACAACTTACATCAGAGATGAAATATGAGTTTATATGCACAATTCCATGATAAAAAATAAATAATCATGTTAATTATGCATAATATGGATGTTTTTATATTTTCGGAATTTCAACTTGTCTCTTACCAATTAAGAACTATTGTTGACATTGTGATTAAAGGATGAATTAAACGAAAGTTGTGAGTCTAACTTGAAACAAATTGATTATTTTCTATTAGGGTTAGCAAGTGTATTATATGAAAAGTTTAGTTCCTTCTGGATAGAGAACTTAATATGTGGATTCTCACATGCGTTTTAAGTGAAATTTGGTTATCCCTCACGATAGATGTTATAAGATGTTCTTGTTCAATTCACGTGAATAATTCTAAATGGCTTGTTAAATGTAATAGATTATACTCTGTGTTTAAGGAATTTATGAAGGATATGTTGTGGATTTGGTCATGAATATCAGAGAATGATTGTGGTTAGGGGAACTAGATATATCCTTGTTCTTCAGAACAGTCGCCAATACTGAGACCTTAAATGGTCAAAATAAATTGGATGAAACCTATACTTGAGCGTTGATTATGTGTCTTGGAGGTCCTAATCTTGTAGGATAGGTTGGGTGGGTAGCTTCATTATGTTATCTTTATGTGATATGGTTGATTGAATAATAGTGATGTTGCATTCAAATTTATTGTGATGAGATTGATTGTGTAGTTATTAATGTATGTTGTTACGCATATCACTTGTCCTAACATTTGCTTCAAAAAAAAAAAAATCTACCTCTTTTGTACTCACTTATTTGTTTTCGTAATGGAGGGGATGTCACATACATTTTCTTCAAGGGTACTGCAATAAACATCCTAAGTTGTGGAATGAACAATTACACTATGTACAACATGCCTATAAGAATGCCATGCATTCTTCTACTTAGAGATCTCCTTTTGAGACATGTTTGGGGTACTTGCCTAAATCACCTATGGATTTTTCTTTCGGGAAGACAAGTAAAGTGGATGGACAAGATGATGCTGACAAAGATAAGAGTTTTATTCATAGGATCGAGTAGGTATATTAGGCAGTACATGAATAATTAGAGAATATCCAAGCCAAGTACAAGGAGAGACATCACAAGCATCAGGTTGATAATCAGTTCTAAGTTGGTTATTAAGTGTGGTTACATATCAACAACGAAAGAATGCAGGGTGAAGGTAAAAAATTCAAACCAATCTGGTATGGTCCATTTGATATTTTGGAGAATATTGGTAATAATTTTTCCATTTAGATTTGCCATCTTATATCCAAATGTATTCAATGGTGAATGTTGAGAATTTGAAACTTTATGAGCCTCCTATGATTATGGATAAAGATGAAGGTGTTCAGGTTTCGATAGTTGACGGTTTTGCTCCTATGTATATAAATGAGTTGTAGGAAGATGTTATCCTTGATAGAAGAATCAACACTTTGTGATGGGTTGATGTGGAGTATCTTTGAGTTGGTATTAAAAGGGTACATCCAAGAAAATCAATATGGATAGAGCTTGGAAAAGTGAGGGAGCTATATACTCATTTATTTGCTAAGTAATCCATACTTTTGGTGGTCCAAAAGGCTTCCAGTGGGGAGGAATTATCCAGGTGGATCTAAGAATTATTAAAACATTGATAGTCTCAAATGCTGATGAAAATGACTCCATTGCATAGAGATCGATGATAAATTTCCATTGCAATTTGAACGGGCTCAAACATACGTCGTATGAGAAATTTACAGTCTTCTGAAGTTGTGTCAAAACAAGAAAAAGAGGGTGACACATGGCAGCACCAGAGAGTGCAACGTGAAACTTTAGGAAACTATACAAATGAAACATGTCATCACCATCGAGATGACACATGGAAACATGGAATGACGTGGCATGCTGATGTGATAGGTGATTGGCATGATGAATATGTACAGTTGATGACATGGACCAATCATAGGATGCCGCGTGGAAGCCCCTGATTGGCCCATGTTGGCTAAGTATCCAAAAGTTTGTTTGAGATTAATGGGATTCGAACCCGTAACCTCCATGATACCAATACAACAACTTAAACAAATAATCCATGAGCACACATGTTATGGCATGTGGGAATCAATGTATTTAATGTTTTAAATATTAAATGGTGTAGAAAATGGTGGGTGCGAGGTTTGAACCTCCACCACCCCCGCTAACAACCATGAGCTCCAAACAATGCACCAAGATATATTTTGATTAGTTCCACTGACAGAATAATATTTAAGGAATATGTTAATTCCCTACGACAATCCAATGGATCGGGGAAAGGATTGACCCCTAACCTTTCCTATATAAACCCCCATGCTATACCACTTTGTAACAACCATAATATTCTAAACATCATTAAGTTTCATAATTAATTCATTACATAAACTGAGACATTAACCTCATAGCATAATATTGATTTTCATAACAGCAACTTCAGTAACTTAGATTTATCAATGAATAATGATTTCATGGCAGAATGAAACAATACATAAACTTAACAAATTACCTAGTTCTGATGCTAATTTATGTTGCCTTTCTGCCTTGCTACCTTGCTACTGCCTGATACACAGTCCATCCCTGCCACAAACAAACAATAACTGCCCAAAACTAATATCCACCCTACCAACTAGGAAAACTACCTAGCTCCAGGATATCTATGGATATCCTGCCCCCCGTGCCCAAAACCTCTAGCAACTCGGTGCCTCCCTAATCAATATGTCACAACTAGCAACCTCGTGCCTCAATCTGATCACATGTCACAGCAAAAACCCTCGGCTCTCTGCTCACAGCCCAAAAACAACAGTCCTCCTCCACCTCCGTCGAATGCCCCTCACGTAATCCATCCTGCCTCCCTTATTCCTCCTTCACCGACTCCTGTCTTTACTTCTCACCTGCCCCCGTCCTCCTCCATACTCCCCCCTTTTAATGTTTTATCTTCTTGGGATTCATAGTCCCTCCCTGGCTGCATACACAACCATTTTATATCATATAACAATGATCTCTCAAATCTATTTCTCAGGTCATTAAATGTAATTTTGTAATTAAATATTTAGTTAGTTAATCACAATTATATCCTTTAACTTAATTAATAACTCACTTAATTAAATTCATTAAATCATCAATGTTTAATTAACACTTTATTGACACAATTAATCCCTTAGTTAGTTTTGCTTTATGATTTTATACATTTTTCCAACTAGGGTCGTTACATACACCCACCCTTCAGGAAACTTCATCCCGAAGTTAAGGTATCTTATGGTACAAGGGAAAGGAGCATGGTTCACACATTCATAACAGTAACTGACACTATCAGTAAGTAAGTCAAGAAGCTCGTGTATACTAGTGTATATGTACAAGAAATGCATGTGTAGCTAGTACATGCAAATCTCGTGCATGTACTAATAATCAACTATCATCCCTTAGTAATTTATGTATGCATTCAATCCAGTCAGCAAGACTAGTCTTTTATAAAAGACAACAATCAATCAATTGTTTGAGAAATTCCTTAATTACAATTATCCGGTTCAACAATTTCATTTTAATCAACTGTGGTTTAGTTATGTAATAATGAATATCCATGTGTACACATTTCTCTCTTTTTTTTAAGGGAAGGCATTAAATTCCACCACAAGACAGTTCTCCATATGGTCTCAACTATCACTACTCATCCTTCCTCCCTAACCTACTTCCATCTCCATTCCTATCCTTCCTCTACTAGACTATCTTGGAGCATCAACTATATTGACCTAACTCCAAATAGAACCCGTAAGTGGAAGTGTCGCTATCTCGACCAAGCTTCCCTAGCAGGCAACTGACAGTCATCATCACACGACCTGGGGAGCGTGAACTAGCACCATTCTCCCATGACTTCAGGTTTCGGAGGATACACGGTGGGAAATGCCTCCACCCCTCCTAATCATATCTAGGGTCCACACCCTACAATGGAGGATACACTGTGGGAAACACCTCCACCCCTCCTAACAGAACTAGGGTCAACACCCTACAATGGAGGATACACGGTGGGAAATGCCTCCACCCCTCCTAACAGAACCAAGGTCAACACCCTACAATGGAACACACAGGGGCACCGTGTTGTTGGAGGTTTTGTCATCGTTTATTCGGTTTTGGGTAGTGTTAGTACCAAAATCATGCTCTAGTCCACATATCATAGCAATGCATCCGAATCAATATAAATTTCACATGCAATATTCATACCATAATGTTTCTTGGTTAGTGGTCCTGATATCCACTTTCATCATCATTATCTCTTGGCTATTTCATAGCCCACAACCTGCAGGTTAGTCTGCAACACAAACTCATACATTTCTATGCATTATCATCATGTAATTGCATACTATCATCATTTCAATTCAGTATCCCAGTACCGTTACATTAACATCAAGGTTTTCCAATTAGAATTAGATCTCATAATATCCCATAATTCAATTTCGTCACCCATTCACAAGACCATCATTTACTCAAAATAGATTGCATTGTATCCGACATCATTCTGATAGTATTTAAACATTCATTAAATTCACATCCTCATGATATGTCGCATCATATACATCATCATCAAATACATTCAAAATTCGTAAAATTTACATCCATATAATAGATCACATTACATGCATCATCATCAACAACATTTAAACATTCATAAAAGTTCATAAATTTAAAGTTTTAAGTGTATCACTTAATAGTTTCACCGTGACTAGAAAATAAAGTGTATAGGACTTAGGTATTCCTGACTATCTAAATCAAAAGGTGGTGTTACATACACCCCATCCTTGAAAAACGTGTTCTCAAGGTGGTCAAAATAGTGAGGGATAGCCTCGCCGTAGTGTCTTGGCATCCTCCCAAGTAGCAGATCCTGGACTATACTTGTCCCACTGGACCTTAACTTGGTCTACCAGATGGTTGTTGAGCTGTCAGACTCTACGGTCCAATATGCGTAACGGTTCTACTGTGAGGGTTCCCACGTCCGATACCTGCAATTCCTTCTAATTTAGTCTATGTGATTAATCAACAACATAATGACGTAAAACAGATACATGAAATACATTATGAGTTTTATGCAAGTGGGGTGGCAGTATGAGACGATAGGAAACGGGTCCAACTTTCTCTTGGACCCTAAATGGCCCTATAAACTGAGGTGACAACTTTGTCCCCTTTCCGAACCGTATGGTACTCTTATTACGCCTGATCTAAATGAAAACCTGGTCTCCCTCTTCATAACTTCGGTCAATCCTGTGTGCATCTGCATAGCTTTTCTGCCTATCCCGTGCTTCCTTTAGTCTCTGCCTAATTTGAATCACCTGTTCCTCCATTTCTTGAATCAATTCTGGCCCAACTGTTACTCGGTCTTCTAGTCTATCCCAACTCAATGGTGTTCTGCATGGACACCTATACAAAGCTTCATATGGTGGCATTCTGATGGAACTATGATAACTGTTATTGTAAGCAAACTCTACCAAGGGTAGGTACTTCTCCCACTGGGTTTGATTATCCATTACATACATTCTAAGCATGTCTTCCATGACTTTATTTACTCTCTCAGTTTTCCCATCTGTTTCAGGATGATAAGCTGTGCTTAAGTTCAATTGAGTCCCCAATGTTGACTGTAAACTTGTCCAGAATCTAGAAGTGAATCTGGAGTCCCTATCTGAAATAATCTTCTTTGGTATCCCGTGCAAGCGGATAACCTCGCTTATGAACACTTGTGCCACATCAGTAACATCGTATGTGTCTCTAACGGGAATGAAATGAGCACTCTTGGTTAACTTGTCCACTATCACAAGAATGACATTGTGTCTATGAGATGTGAGCGGCAATCCCACAACAAAATCCATAGAGATGACTTCCCACTTGGACATAGGGACATCATGTGGTTGTAGGAGGCCTGCCGGGTGATGGTGGTCAGCTTTCACCTATTGACACTCCAAGCATTTGGCGACGAAATGGACTACATCGTGCTTCATACCTGCCCAAAAGAAGAGCTTCTTCATATCTGCGTACATTTTCTTCACTCCCGGATGTGCACAATAAAGTGATCTATGGGCTTCCTTCAGTATGATGCTTCGAATGTCCCCGTTCTCAGGGATGTACATCCTTCCTCGATACCTTAACAGTCCATCTTTTTTCAGACTATATCCTTCGTAATTTGGAACTAACTACCTCCCGCTCTGGAGGTTTGAAGTAACCTGTAAATACCAACTGTTTCCGGGTAGTTGTGTCAACACCTGTTCCCTCAGATCGACTTTTAAGGTTACCAAGGAGAAGATACGTGGTCTCCTACTCAAGGCATCTGCGACCACATTTTCCTTCCCCTTTATGTACAAAATACCAAAATCGTACTCACTCATGAACTCACTCCATCGTCTCTGCCTGGCATTCAGATCTCTTTGAGTGAAGAGATGTTTTAAACTTTTATGGTCGGTTTTGAGTTCAAAGTTTCTCCCAACAAGGTAGTGCCTCCAAAGTTTCAGAGCCAGCATTACAGCTGCTAACTCCAAATCATGAGTCGCGTATAACTCTTCATGCTTCTTCAACTTTCTTGACGCATAAGCTATCACTCCTCCATCCTGCATTAGCATGGCCCCCAACCCTTGTTTCGAGGCATCCGTGCAGACCGTGAAGTCCTTTTCCATATCCAGCACTCGTAGAATTGGCGCGCTAGTTAGTAACCTCTTAAGTTCAATAAATGCATTATCAAATTCTTCTGTCCATTCATACCTGACCCCCTTGCGTTGCAAAGTGGTGATGGGTTTTGCTATTTTTGAGAATCCTTCCACAAATCTCCGGTAATAACCCGCTAGCCCCATGAAGATTCTCACCTCATGAGAATTTTTCGGCACTGGCCATTCCATAATGGCCTTTACCTTTTCTGGGTCCATCGATATTCCTTCGCTGGAAATGATATGACCTAAATAATGGATTTATTTCTGGAAGAAGGAACACTTCGACAACTTCCCATACAATTTGTTTTCTCTAAGGCAAGACAACACTATTCTCAAGTGTTCCTCGTGTTCTCTTTCATTCTTGGAATAGATGAGAATGTCATCTAGAAAAACTTGTACAAATCGATCTAAGTACTTCTGGAATACGCCGTTCATGAGGCTCATGAACACTGCTGGCACATTGGTCAATCCGAAAGGTACCACAACAAACTCGTAATGTCCAAACCGAGTTCGAAAGGAAGTTTTTGGGATATCACCCTCCTTAATCCTCAACTGATGATACCCTGATCGCAAATCGATCTTTGAGAATACCGTTGCTCCTTTCATCTGATCGAAGAGGTCATCTATTCATGGCATTGGGTACCTATTTTTCACTGTAGCATGGTTCAAGTTCCTGTAATCTATACACATTCGTAAGGATCCATCCTTCTTCTTTACGAAAATCACCGGTGTGCCCCAAGGTAAGACACTGGGCCTTACTAGCCCTAAGTTCAGTAACTCTTTCAACTGCATTTGAAACTCACAAAGTTTCGGCGCCGTCATCCGATACAGAGTCTTGGATATTGGTTCTGCACCAGGTTTTAGCTCAATAGTAAAATCAAGCTCCCTCTTAGGAGGTAACCCTGGTAACTTGTTTGGGAAAACATCCTGAAATTCTGACAGTACTGGGTACTGATCCAATGAGGGTCCCTTCCTTTCATTCACTGCTTCGACTACATAAAGTCGACACCCTTTCCTCAAGCATCGCTTGACCTTCATAGTTGATATAAAGCATAATGACACTTTTCTCTGTACACCCTGGATCTCTACCAGTTTTCCTTCATCATCGACATAAAGCACCCTCTTTGCGAAACAATCTACCAAAGCTCGATGAGTTGCTAACCAATCCATTCCAATGATTAGGTTATATGCCCTAAGGGCAGTGAGGTATACCTTCAACTTAGTAGTGCACACTCCTAGGTCTACTATACAATTATCGACACTGGGTCCTACAGCTTGTTTTTCCCCCGAAGCCATCTCGACTTGTTTAAAGTCATCGTGCTCATAAGCTGCCAACCCACTCTTTTCTAATGCAGATGGTGAAATGAAACTATCTGTCGCACCAGAATCAAATAAAATCTTAACATTGATATGATTTAGCGTACCTGATGACTCTACTACTGTGGATTGATGTTCGGCCTGGTGGTTATGAACCACTGCGTAAATCTGGTGGTTTCTATTTGACCTCCCCATCGGTGCCTTTCCTTCTCTATGTACAAACCCTGGTTGTAACTCTGGTCAATCCCGCTGGTAATGGGGTCCTTCACACCTCCAACAGGTAATACGAGATGGAACCGGTGAACTATTATGTGACTGTCTCTGAAATGAGTTCCTTCCCCTAGAACCCCTGCCCCTATTAGTTGTTCCCTGCGATGGTTGTGGACCTGTTTGCACCGTTGGCGATGAACGAGATGCTGCACTAGCTGCCATTGAAATCCCTGCAGATACTGTCCTTGGCACGCCTTTGTTACCATAAGGTGGTGGCCTTGAGCCCCCTCCCCTAGGAAATGTCCTTGGGGTATTTCCTACGAATCCTGGGAGATGCGGAAATGTCGATGTTGTACCCCCGGTTAAGTTCAAGTGTTCTTCCACGTAACGCGCATTTTCTACCGCCTCCGCTACTGATGAAGGTTTCCACATCCGCACCATAGCTCTTATCTTTGGGTTCAATCCATAGATGAAGCGCTCTGCCTGTCGTTGGTCATTGTCCATATACGAAACATATTTGACCAGTTCCATAAACCTGATCTCATATTCTTCTACCGTTCTATTTCCTTGCACCAAGGCATGAAATGTCCCTACTTGTTGTTCCTCGTAGTAAGCTGGTAGATACTTCCTTCGGAACCTCTCCTTGAAAAGTTCCCAAGATACTGTGTCTGGGGTAATATGTAGTTGTCTTTCCAAGTTTCCCCACCAGTTCAAGGTGTTGTCTCGTAACTGAAATATTGCGATCTTTGCCTTTGAGTTGGATGCATAATCCCTTAAGGAAAAACACCTAGTCATGCCTTCCAACCATGCTTTTGCGCATTCACTGGCCCGACCTTCGGAAAACTCCGAAAGTTTAATCTTCTGCAACTCTCATGTGATGTCTTCAGGTGGAAGTCCTCCCCCTGAATCCCTTGATGCTTATGGATTACCCGTTCCATATGGTGGGGGTTCCACTTCAGTCCCTGCCGGTTGGCGCCCCTTTAGAGTCTCGTTAATGGATTCCAACGAGCGCAGTATGAGAGCTAGTTCGGGCGATGGTGGTGGTGGTGTCGGTGTTGGTGGTGGTGTTGGTGGTGCCCATGACGACACTCCCCTACCTCGACCCCTTCGAGTCCTGACCATCTTGTATATGTTAACCTGCATCACCTCAAAGTTGTCAGGATGAGTTCAAGGACGTTTAATATTGGTGCTACTTAAACTTAGAAACAGGGTTAGGCATAAGTTTTCTTTACTTGTCTATAAACAGACTTTACTCCATTAGGGGATTGGCTAGGTTTGGGTTAGGTTTAAGCGTCTAAGCTTGGTTTGTTCGCTCTTGCGAAAAGAATTAATGGTTCCCTCGCCTTGTGGCTACATTAGCCTTGTGCTTTACTCGTCACTTTCTAGTGCATGTGCCACCAGTCTAAGTCTTAACATCATTAATTAACTTTAATGTGGATTAACCTTATACTTAATTAAAATAATTAATTTAAAAAAAAATATTATTATACTAATTTAACTTAGCTTAAATTTAAGTAAAATTATCTTGACCTTTATATATATATATATATATATATTATTTATACTAAATTATTTAATTTATTTTAAATTATTTTTAACACCTTAAACTATATATAAAAAAAAATGATTAAACGTTCTCACAAGGGTTCAGGCACGCATGGGTTCCACGTGCCCGCCTAGCTTCCTCAAGCTCCCTCGTATCTAACCTCAACATTCTACACCTATCAGCTTCTTCGAACTCCCCATGCGTCCTTCCACTGCCTCACTTTCTCATCCCCTGGGACTTTCCTCACGTCATTCTTTCTCCTCCATAGATCTACTTTTGCTCTGTTCAGAGGTTTTCCTGAATCTCCCTTGCCATGGCTCACATCCTCATCGTTGTTCTGAGCACTTTGCTAGCACTAGTTATTGCTATATCTGCTCCAGTTCGTTTTGCAGAACCAGAGTATATTGATGTGGTCACTAACAAGATCCAAGACTTGGAGTCCAGTCTCTTTGAAATATTTGGAATCAATCCCCTGTCTGTACACCTTGCGGAGCTCGCCCTCAGGTATGGTAAGAGGTACGATTCATTCCACCAGCTTGTGCACAACTTTAGTACCTTCGTGAAGAACGCTGAGTTGATTGAGTCAAGAATTTGCATAAACCTTCCCTATGCTATGGTAATAGAGGGTAATTTCCTATTTTTACAGTGCGAAACAAAATGATTTGCCTGTAATTCCAGCTCTTGTATGGATTTTTGGTGTTTTGTTTTCAGTTTATTTCATTTGTATTTATAACTTCATTCGTCGGTGTATACCTATGGTTATATGCGTATATATATATATTTTTATATGTGTATACAAGGTCATTCAATTTCATCAACTGAGCTAAGCGGCTCTTTGGATTCCCTTGGGAATCATTGGTCAACATCCGACCCTCAGGTCGTTCCCATTTCTTCACGGCCTCTGCCTTGGGACCGCGCCCAAATTCCCTTTAGAAATCCTGTTTATCGGGCTTTGGGGTTTCGTAATCCCCAATGTCGAGAATTCCTATTCTCTCAAACTCCCGATTGTCGATTCCCGACACGACACTTTATGTGCTAGCCCTCCGGGCTAGACACCCATCTCATATGACCATCATCCCATGTGACCCCAGCCCTATCCTACATCGGAGTTTCGTGGTTCCAGATGTCGAACCTCACAAGTCCTTAGGACTCGCAACTCTCCGATCCCCGATATGCTCCTAGCGCTTTTAGTCCCTTAAGCTATGCCCGTGATCCACACGACCTCGCCTTGTGACCGCAGTCTTATCCCTTATCGGGATTTCAGATATCGCACTATCGATTTGCATGAATCCCGTGCCTATGGGATTCCCGATATCCTGATACCCGATGCACCTCTTCAGACTTTAGCCCCTCTTGGCTATGTTCTGGGCCCATACGACCCTTTCCCATGTGACCACCATCATACTCTATGTCGGGATTCAGGGTTTCATGACTTCTCCTGGCGTGATTTTCTCATCACCGAGAATCCCGAAATGCCGATCCCCGATGCACGTGTGAGCTCTCTCCTCCATGTCACCACTTCCTCGTTTCTCTATCGGGTATCGCGAAATTGCGACTTCCAATGCAACAATTCCTTTGTATGCAGAAACCCCGAAATGCCGAACCCCGACTCTTTTAGATCCTCGAACACGCGTCCCTCAAATCGAACGGCTCCGACCGTGTCAGGAAATCGCGGTTCGTGATTCCATTGTGCAAGAGTTTCACGACTCCAGAAACCCCGATATCCCAAACTCCGACTTTCCGGGATCTCTCGCCACGCGTCCTCGCCGATGGACAGTTCAAAACTCCCGTCGGGATATTGTGGATCGTGGCTCCAATAGGTGAGCGTTCTATGTCCTCGAAAACCCCGATTTCTCGAATCCTGACTCCCCGATTGGCTGACAGCTGGCCTCCACTACGCCTCTGTCCTCCTTCTCTTCTGTGACGACAGCTGGCCCCCACTCATCGGGGTTTCGCAGATCGTGAATTCAAAGTGCCTAAACATCATGTCCTCGGGATTCCCGATTTCCCGATGGGACCAAACGCCGATGGTTCTCGATGGTTGCCACCTGTCCCACAGATGAATGACTCTGATTGTATCGATATTTTCTCTACGGATTTCCCGACCTCTTTCTCACAGAGTTCCCAACTCTTCCCGGATGATGGACACCTATCCTCCACTCTGACTCTGGTGGTCCTGCAATGCTTACGTCACTTTCAGGATATCACGGATCGCGATTCCCAGCGACGAGGTTTCTTTGTCTTTGAAAACCCCGATATTACGATCCCCGACTTCCTGGGACCTCCTGACACGTGTCACGCATAATGGACGGTCCTGATCCTATCGGGAAATCACGGATCGTGATTCCTTGACGCAATGGTTCTACACTCCTGAAATCCCTGATGGGTAAAATCCCGATGCCTCCCCAGAATGTTGATGCGTGTCCTGCCGAGATCAACGGCTAGGATCCATTCTCGAGATTTCGAGAATTACAAGGTCTCGATTCTCTGGCTTTACAAAACCTCGATGACTCTGATATCCCAATGAATCTTATAGGACTCCTCCTCTGCACACTAGGACTTAAACCCTGCGCAACTTCTCGAGATCTAACGGCTAACAAGATTTCACCCGAGATCTGATGGCTCAGATCCGTTTTCCTGCGTAATAGACAGCTCTCCTTTGGGATAATGATTAATTGCATGAAACTCTACGCGGTGTAAAAATTTCTCTCTTTGGCATGGTTAAAATTTATATTGGCCTATAGTTCCTGAGATTCTTCATTATTTAAAATTTCACTGAGGCTAATACAGGCAACTAGTTTACACTGTTCTCGCGCGATACAAGTCTTCTAAATTTCCTTTTTCCAATTGCGCATTGGCAGTTCCTCTTTTAGGTAAGTTCAAGGTGAAGTAGGCCTTTTCAAGGTCTTGCAAATGTCCTTTTGTATTTTATATAGTATAATTCGTGCAGTTATTAAATTTTTCCAACTTCAAGCCTTCGACAGAAGCTTCCCTCGATATTTTCATCGATTTTCAGGTGTCAATACTACTCGAAACTTCATTGACAAACATTGCTCAAATAAATTTAAATTATCAACTCTCTTTTTCATGCTCAATAGCTTTATCAGGCTGCTTTAAGGGTAGCCATTTTGTGGGAAGTGATTCTTCAAACTATCTGGTTTGCTGCCACTTATTTTAAAGGCATTCCTTTGGATATTCAGACCAAGACTGTATTATCCATTCATGATCCAGTTAACGAGTATTGTCTAAAGCTGTTGCTTGTGATATATGAGATTGTTTGCTTGGGTCATGTAGGGGTACTATCATGAGTGTATTTTTCGTTACTGTATCAGTCATATCAGATCAAACTGAACGTGTTTTGTTTATAGTTTAAGCGTGGCTGGAGTTAACACTCGGGGTTTTGGCCCTCAGGCCTAGATTTCGAACTAAGACGCTCTGATACCATATGTAACAGCCATAATATTCTAAACATCATTAAGTTTCATAAGCAATTCATTACATAAACTGAGACATTAACCTCATAGCATAATATTGATTTTCATAACAGCAACTTCAGTAACTTAGATTTATCAATGAATAATGATTTCATGGCAGAATGAAACAATACATAAACTTAACAAATTACCTGGTTCTGATGCTAATTTATGGTGCCTTGCTGCCTTACTGCCTTGCTTCTGCCTGATACACAGTCCAACCCTGCCACAAACAAACAATAACTGCCCAAAACTAATGTCCACCCTGCCAACTAGGAAAACTACCTAGCTCCAGGATATCTATGGATATCCTGGCCCCCGTGCCTAAAACCTCCAGCAACTCGGTGCCTCCCTGATCAATATGTCACAACCAGCAACCTCGTGCCTCAATATGATCACATGTCACAGCAAAAACCCTCGGCTCTCTGCTCACAGCCCAAAAACAACAGTCCTCCTCCACCTCCATCGAATGCCCCTCACGTAATCCATCTTGCCTCCCTTATTCCTCCTTCATCGACTCCTGTCTTTACTTCTCACCTGCCCCCGTCCTCCTCCATACTCCCCCCTTTTAATGGTTTATCTTCTCGGGATTCATAGTCCCTCCCTGGCTACATACGCAACCATTTTATATCATATAACAGTGATCTCTCAAATCTATTTCTCAGGTCATTAAATGTAATTTTGTAATTAAATATTTAGTTAGTTAATCACAATTATATCCTTTAACTTAATTAATAACTCACTTAATTAAATTCATTAAATCATCATTGTTTAATTAACACTTTATTGACACAATTAATCCCTTAGTTAGTTTTGCTTTATGATTTTATACATTTTTTCAACTAGGGTCATTACACACTTGGGACAGGAGTTCGAGGATGCTAAGATTCTATGCCACTTTTCTTTTGTATAGAGTTATGTTTTCATGGATATGAAATAAATCTCATTTGTATAAGAGTTTTAAATTTTTGGCTTGGTACATAGAAACTAACGTGGGTTATTGTATCTAAGGGGATTTCATTTATGTATCTTAGGTTGTAAATCTCTTATGGTAAAGTTTATGGTGAGAGTTTCATGGGAGTTTCTTTGTAAGAGCTTCATAAGTGTGTCATGTTTCCATTAACTCAAAGCGAGTTAATTTGGCGATGTTATATTTGGTGTCATTGGTAATTTGTGAGAAACATATAGAGTGTTTATAGTCAAAAGTTTTAGTTTTTTGAGGTGGAGATGATTTTGATAGTCACAGGTGAGTTTGCACAGAAGATCAAAAATTCATTTCAATAACACAAGTTAGAGTCATTATTGTATCAAGTATTTTGAGCATTAATAGAGCGATCTCTCATTTGGAAGCGGGCCCGGATACATAGCCCAACATGGGTGAACTCCATTATCAACTTGTGTAATGTTCCTTGTTAATTTCTATCTCTATTTCTCTCAACTTCAACTCTTTATTTCCATAATCTATTTATCAGTTAATGGAAATTGGATAAGGAGATTCACATGTTATTTTGGAAATATTCAAGATGGTCATAATTTTCGAATCAAGTTGGAAGTTAATGTAGGCTTAAGAAATAATTTAACATCTAAGGATTTTTGGATCACTTTCCCATGCATTATACTCCTATTTATACTAATTCTATCTTCTAAAGAACATTATAGAGGAAGATATTTCTAGAAGCATAAACTTATATTAAGTCTTCTTACATTAGACTTGTTCACATTATTATATAGGATTTATTTACTAATGTCAGAGTTTATTAAATAGAAAAAATATTATTCTACCTACATGTGGGGTTAGGGAGGTGAGGTCCCTAACATGCCCTCCCCCTTGAAAACCAACCTTGTCCTCAAGGCTGGAGATGGGGAATTTTTTGCAGAATGGCAGCTGGCTCTCGAGAGGGATCATTGGGTGTTGTATCCATCCATTGAAATAAAACTTCCTTGATGGTGTGGTGATGGATATGACACTTGCGTTGGTCCAAGACTTCTTGTGGTTGCAACTAAATGGAGCCTTCTTCACCCAACTGAAGGAGACTTGTTTGAGTCTGGCACTTAGTTCCAATCACTTTCTTTAAGTAAGAGACCTGAAAAATAGGATGGATCTTAGAGTGAATGGGAAACACTAACATGTATTCCATGGGCCCCACATGCTAGAGAATCATATAAGGGCCATAAAACTTGGGAGAAAGTTTATGATAGTGTTCATATTTGAGTGAAGTTTTCTTATAAGGTTGCAGACAAAGAAACACTTGGTCCCCTTCAACAAATTGACATTTGGAATGACCCTGATCTACTTGCTTCTTCATTCCATTCTGAGACATGAACAAATTTTATTTAAGGGTACAAAGAATGGTAGCTTAGAATGTAAATGTGTTTTCGACTTGTTGAACCTTGGATACACCTAGCAGGTAGGATAGAACATACGATGTCTTTTGATCGTAGACTTGTTCAAAGGGAGTCATATGAGTGATAGAATGGTAAGATGTGTTGTACTACCATTCAACTAGGGGTAACCACTAAGCCCACTGATCAGTTTGTTGGTCAGATGCAAAACACCTCAAATATGTTTCCAAGAACTTGTTGACAACTTCAATTTTTCCATCAATTTGGGGATGATAGGTTGTGTTGAGATGAAATTGGGTTCCTTGGAGCTTGAAATTTTTTTGAAAAAAATGGTTGGTGAAATTTGGATCACGGTCAGAGATAATAGAGTGACGCATGTCATGGAGTTTGAAGATATTTTCCATAAAAATTTGAGCCACTGTGGATGCGGTGAATGGGTGTTGTAGAGCACATAAGTGAGCATATTTGGAAAGACAATCTACTACAACCATGATGATTGAATTATTTCTTGACTTGGGTAAGCTGACAATGAAGTCTATAGAAATATCCATCCATATGGCAGGCTGAATTGGGAGTGGTTGGAGTGTGCTTGGAGTTTTTATTGTTTTTCCCTTATTTCGTTGGAAGGTATCATATTCAGCCAAAAAGGTGTGGATGTCTTGTTTCATGCCTTCCCAGAAAAAATAACATTTGAACCGTTCATAGGTTTTGTGAAATCTTGAATGCCCAGTTGTGGATGAAGCATGAAGTTCAAAGAGCACAGTGAATTTAAGGTTCGACTATTTGCTTAAATATATGTGACCTTTATAACAAAGCTCCTCATTGTGCCAAGAGTATCTTGGAGAGGCTTGACGATTCTATTGTAATTGTTGGGTTAGGCTATAAATTTTGGGGTCTTGCAACCGTTATTGGTGAACTGCTTGAATCCAATCCGCTACAATGAAAGAGAAGTAAAAGAGGTACCCTTCGTCTTCATATTTCCTCAAAAGAGCATAAATAACAACATTTTATTTTCCCTTATTGTAGATTATCTCATAATAATAACCAAACATCTTGGTTACCCATTCATGTTACTCCAGGGATGAAATTATTTGTTCCAAAAAATACTTGAGGCTACGATAATCAGTTTTAATTTGGAATCATTTCCCTAATAGATAAAAACGCTAGAGATCCACTGCATGAAGAATAGCCAACATTTCCTTTTCATATGTGGATATGCTCAAATGTCACTTTGAAATGTTTTTACTAGTGAAAGCCAAAGGTTTTCCTTATTGCATGGGGACTGCCCCAATTCCTTTCCTTGAAGCATCACACTCCAGTACAAAAGTCTTGGTGAATTTTGGAAGTTCCAGAATAAGAGCCATCCACATTGGGGATAATTTCAAGGGTATAAATTTATCTCAGAATGTAGAAATCTTGGCAAATCTTACTAGTTCTTAATATGCAAACTATGAAATGTTTGGTGATATTTATGTAAAAATATTCAAATTTCTAAGGATTTTATATATTTTCTATAAAATTTGAGCTATTTTTAAGGTAAAATAATTTTATTTTATAGAATTTGGGCGAATCACTTTTAGAAAAAATGGAAATTGGTGAATATTTGTTTTGGAAAAAGCATGGAAAATTATCCCATGGGTGATATATAGACCCTAAAATTTTCCCTGGTGCACATAGCCTCCTTCAAGGCTTGGAAGGATTGACCAGTTGCAAGAGTCCAACTGAAAGCATTCTTTTTAAGGAGAGCTTTGAGAGGATCTGCAATTTTACCATAATTTTGAAAAAACTTGTGATAATAACATGTTAAACCCAGGAAACCATGCAAATTTTTAAGAGTTTTAGGGAGAGGCCACTCCTTCATAGAATCATTTTTTTTGGGATCCACATGTACACCATCCTTTCCAATAATATGACCCATGTACTCTACTTTAGAGGCTCCAAAAGTACATTTAGACTATTTGAGAAAACGTTTGTGCTAAGATAGTATAACTTGATCCACATGGAAGAGATGGACTTTCCAAGTTTTACTATAGATGAGAATATCATGAAACAAAACTAAGACAAAGTGATGGAGGAAAGGAAAAAACACATGATTCATGAGACTTTGAAACATGGAAGGTGCATTACATAGGCCAAAAGGCATGACCAAGAACTCATAGTGATCCTCATGAGTGTGAAAGGCGGTTTTGGGAATATCCTCCTCTTTCATATGTATCTTGTGGTAGATAGAACATAAATCAAGTTTGGTAAAGTATTGATCACCACTCAATTCATCCAAAAGGTCATCAATGATAGGAATGGGGAATTTGTATTTGATTTTGGTCTCATTGAGGGCACGAAAATTAGGACACATGCATTGGGTGCCTTCTTTATTGAGTACCATGCCTACGGGAGAATAATAAGGGATGGTACTAGGATGGATTATACCAACCACTAGAAATTCATGAACAACTTTATAAATTTCATTTTTATGGGAAAAGGGATGACAATAAGGGCGAACATTTGGAGGAAGAATTCTAGGGACTAGGGGAATGGAATGATCATGGGTGCCACAGGAAGGAGGAAGTCCTTCCGGATGGTTAAAAACAAATTGGTGTTGGGAGAGTAGAGATTAGAGGTTGGGATGCATTGTAGGTGAGGGAGTCTCCATGACTTAAATGGAATGGAGTTGGGAAATAATGTTGGAATGACCTTTTTTGAGGAGATTTTCCATTCAGTGGGAATTAATGATCTCAGGGGAGCCTTCCGTGATGCCTTGGAACTGATAATGTTGTCCCTCCTGTTGGAATTGCTTGGTGAAGTATTTAAAATCCATGGTGATGGGGCTAAGTGTTTGTAACCATTCAACACTGAGAACAATTTCACAACCACACAAGTTGATAGCAAACATATGAGATTTTAGGTGGTATTGACCAATTTGTAGGCACACATTTTCACAACATCCCCCACATTTCATGGAACCACCATTTGTAATCATGATTTGGAAATTGTTGACTACATGTATATAACACATGGTCTCTTGAGCAATGTGATGATTAATAAAATTATGTGTGCTACCACTATAAAATAGGATTGTGAATTTCCTATGCTTAATGTAGCCAATTAGCTTGAGGGTTTGAGGAGCAAAAAAACTAGTGAGGGTGTTCAGTGAAATCAACGATTCAACTTCGGGTGGATCAGAGGGTGGGTTAGGATCATCTGCATTGGGTAGCTGTTAAGCATGGGGAACATCATCATCCTCATCAGAAACTGCCTCAGATATGGACATAAAAATATTATGTTCCCTATACTTGTTCCCAAGAAAAAAATTGTCATCACAATTATAGAAAAGACCCTTAAGTTGGTGTTCAACCATTTATGCCCGGGTTAATTTTTGGATCTTGAGAGGAGAGGTGGGAGGGGTGGGATTGTTGGGTCTAAGGTGAGGAATAAAGGAGGTTTTCTGGTTTTGGGAAGAGACTACCTTATATGCTTCCTTGGCACATTGAGTATCTTCCAACCAAGTCTAGGGGCGAGCCATTAGGACATGGGCTCGAATGTCATCCTTCAATCCACTAATAAATCATTCCCAGAAGAAGGCATCAGACATGCCATTCATTCTGAAATCCAATTGCTCAAAGGTGGTTATATAGTCTTCCACTACACCAAACTATTTTAGCCTAGTCAAACAATCCAAATGGTGTGTGTTGGTTTTAAAGAGTTCATAAATATCTACAACAAACTGTGTCCAAGTAACATACTCTTTACGGGAATTTTTACGCCATTTCCATAATTGCCATCATTCAGGATCCAAATAAAGGACACCATAACAAATTTTGTCCGGATCATTAGTAATGTTGTGAAAGAAGAAATAATGTTCCATTCAAGTAACCCATCCCATTGGATCCGAGCCATCAAATTTTTCACCTCAACTCTGGGAAGACATAGTTCATGATGAAGGTGGTTGGAAACATAGTTACCAACTTAACGTAGAGTTCTCGTTCTTTCATGGGTCTGATTTTTTACCATGTTTTTAAAAATGGTGCTACCGGTAGCACCCCCCCTCCGTTTTTAGGTGGTTTTTCAATATTTTAAATTTTTCAATCAACAATGTTTCCACATTATTTTTTTAAATGCTTATTTTTCATCTATTTTCAAAATTTTCAATTTTTTTTTAAATTTTTATTCAACATTGTTTTTAGTCATTTTTCCATGCTTCTTTCAATCTTAAAAATAGTTTTTACCATTTAATTTTTTGAAGCTATGATTTTTCATATAATTGTGTCTCCTTAATTAATTTATTGTTCCATACTTTTTAAATATAGTGGAAAACATAATTTTTAACACATTGTTTACCTTTACTTCAATACATAGAAAACAATTGTAGTTAAATAACATTATTTTTGAATTTTTAGCAAAAAGCTATACATTTTATAGCCATATATAATAAAAAACCTACATTTTGGTACCTATTCCTTTAAAATAACATGTCAAACAAAGCATTTTTATGGACATAATTGAACAAAAAAAGTCAAAATTTTATAAAAAATTATCATTTTCTTTCATATTTTTATACATTTTAAGTTAAAAAATGACAACATTTAATAAAATTTTCCAATGTATAGTGATTCACATACAATTAAAATGAAAAATAAAACAATAAAAAGGTTCATCACAAAACAACAATAGATACATCTTCATTCTTATTTTAAAATTTGAAAGTCAAAACATTACAATTATAGCTCATAAAAAAAATTGCAAAATTGAGCATCGGCTTCAAGGGAATCTTAAAACTAATCAACAATATCATATATCCCAAATTCATCATTCTCAACAGACACATTATCATTTTATTTGACATCATTTTGTGCTTCCATTGTGTCATTTTGTTCTTCCATTGGCTCTTTGATATCTGCAAGTTATCCAAATTGATCCTTTCCAATCATTCATCCTAATGGTACTTCAGGTTCCTTTGACATTTTTGCCTCCTTTGATTCACTAAAATATCCTTTCCACAAGACAACTTCTTGCATTTCATCTGGAAGAGCTGGAATAGCATTAATTCTTTGTTGAATAAAACTACATTGCATTGGGTCACTTTCAATGGCTATGCAATTCCTTCCTTTCTGTAAGAAACACGCTAATGTTGTACCTAATAACCAAATACAAAATAAATAATGAAGTTAGATACTGTAAAAAGACATAAATTAAAAATAATATAAGATTGAAGTATGATTTCATAAATATTAGATCATATTTCTTACCTTAACCCGAGAACAAATCCAAAACCCAATCTCCTTCATTTGAAAATGTATCTATATGATAATTAATTAATGCTTGTGGTTTTTGATAAATGTTAACCATCTCTCCTTTCAAATCTTTTTCCTCATATGTTAGCTTTCTAACCACAACATTGTATACCAATACACTACTAGGAGTCTCTCCATCCTTTGCATTGATAATAATAGAATTATAAGAATCATCTTTTGTCCAGGTTGCAAGATGTATACTCTCAAAATCATGTTTAAATGATTCTCTATTGGAGATTTGAATATTAGGCTTTTTCCTGTAACATGAATAAGTGAAAATTCAATTAACTTGTGAATTAATAAAAAAAATTCTAATCTTAATTGATAAACATACACTTTCAATATCTTACCAAATAAACTGCATCCTTGTCTTTTCTTTCCCCTTGAAGCTTGATTATACTAATCCTTGTTGTGTGTCTGAATGAAATACCAAAAATATCCAAAATGGTGATGTTGTAACTTACGTAAATCCCATAACCACTTTATTGAAATCTTGGTAAGTATAAGGCTCAGTGTCATATCCAATGTTTTGGATATTATAACCATGAGGGATATCCACAATAACTAGGGAGTATTCTTTTTTAGGAACAATATTTGCAAGTTGTTCAGAATCACCTAATATCACTTTATATTGAACAATGTTGATCCCATTCCAAATGTAGTGATCAAGGGTGTCATCAAGTTGAACATTTTAGACACGTCTCCTTCTTTTTCTTTCAAACTTGACTTTTTGAATAAAACTTTTGAAAGTTTCAGGTACTCCATATGCATTCTTATTTGGCATCTTTAATGAAACACACACGCACACACACACACACATAACTATTAAAACATAAATAAATTGACTTACAAACGAATAATATCAATATAATAAATCAACATACATTTTTGAATGCAACAAAAAATTGTTTCAATACTGTTGTGGAGCTTGAATCTGGATAATTGAGTTTAACATCATCCCAACTTTATTCATTCAACATATTGACCATTTCCTCTTGTATTCTCATATACACATTGTGACTAAATAAAAATAAATAATGTTATAATTATATATATAACAAAATACTTAGAACATTGATATGTTAAACTGAAAAAAAATAATTTTCTTGTCCTAACATAAATAAAAATAACTCAACAAACTTAATTTTTAAATTCATCACACATTTCTTCCATTGAAAATTCTCCCGACCTTACATCTGGAAGATTGTTTATGTCAAGCCATGTCTTACTTGTGCCACATATCAATGGTTTAGCCTTCTTAACTCTTTAATTTTTTATACTAATATTTTTCCATAAGGTGAAGATCTCATCTATCAAATCCCATACCTATCCAGTTCTAAATCCTACTTGAAAATAGTTATCCACATCTCTAAATATATCACTTCCTTTGCATTTTTTTTTCTTTTATATTTTCATCATCAAGTGGGAATCCTATTTCCATACAACATTGCTTTCGAAACTTGACATCAACATTTGATCTCTCCTCACGACATATTTCAAAAAACTCATTATGGATAAATCTCACCCTTTGAATGAAAGTCATGGACATTCTGTACTCATTGTCTGTTTTATGATCCCATGCCAATAAATTTTCTTCTGAATCTATTAAACCGACATAAATTATGCATTTGACTATCTCAAAAACAAGATTATTGGGATATCCTTGCATCAATTCTCTTCTAGCCTCTGCAGAATGATTTCCTCCAGTCACATAATATTTTTGGTCAAAACATTTTGATATATCAAATTCTTCCCTTGTAGGAACTTCCATTGGGTCAATAAGAACTAGGTAGTCAACCACATGTGCATATGGATTGTACCTAATCAATGCTTTCAAATTGTGAATATGCAAGTGATGCAGTTTTCTAATTTGATATTTTTCTTTCCCTTCTCTGGGTTTTTAAAGTTGTTTCACATTCAACTGAAATGTGTGGCCATCATCAACTAAGCTCATCATCCTCAATCTATTTCGAATGGTATTTTGTGTTGTTTTCATAATACCATCCTCTAGATCAACACCTGGTGTTATTATTTCTCTGCTACCTTTAGGAGTTTCACCATAATACTCTGAGATAATGATGACTTCTTGAACATCATGAACAATATTTGATTTCTTCCTCTTATGATTTAAATGTGTTTCATCTAAATCAATGATTTCTTCATAATCAATAGGAATGGACTCATCATCAGCCATCGCTCTTTTTCATTTATCTTGTTTATTATTTTTGTGAGAAGGAGTGATAACCTCATTGGGACTAATCTCAACAAAATCTTCATTTGGAGTTTCTTCATTTTCAAATGTAACCCTTTTAGCATTTCTAGAATGAGAATTTTTATTTCTTCTTTCAAGTTCTTCTCTGTCTACTCTTGCAGGTTCAACCTCCATTACTTTCTATTTCTTTTTCCTTCCTTCTTGTGTCTTTTCAATATGAAAAGCGTTGATGACATCCATAATATTATTCTCTGTAGAGTAAATCCCCACTAACATATGTGAAATTCGTTCAAAAAAATCTTGTAAAAATAAATATAACATTTTCATGTTAAATAAAATTTAAAAATTACCATGATACTAAATATAATAAACGACACAAAAATAAAAATAAAAAACTTACATTTCCTTTCTCAATGTCATCAACGATGGATGCACATAATTATGAAAAACATTCATTCTTTTTATAATTGTTCAATTTGAAACAATATATAAACTTGATATAAGTTTTGCTTTGTTTGACAAGTGCATAAACAATATATGTGGTTGGCATCAAACATATATCTCGTAACAAGACAAGTGTCCGATAATTTCCTTGCACATGTTCTAATTTGACACAATACAAATATATATGATCTCCATTGTTTCCTTGCTTGTCTTTAATAAACCAAGAATATTCTAGTTTGTTTTCACCTTCCACAAATTTCCACTCTCTAACATTCTTCATTTCCCTTGATAGCTTAGGTGTTATGCTATCATTTTGTTGCCTAGCATTCATGGAGGTTCCAGTTGCAATTTTGGATGTCATTATTGTAGGTCGTGATCCAAATGTATTCATAGATAATATATTTCTTATCATTTTCCCTATAAGATAAAAAAACAAAATTACGCCTTTTACA
>ML789719.1:145937-156193 GCA_009831015.1 Picea engelmannii | reverse complement strand
AAATTAAAAGGCAACAATGTTGATGATGTTGATTTTCCTCCAAGTGAGGATTTTCAAGATATTGATGAATATTTTCAAGGCACTGAGAAGGATGGTGAAAAGTTTCCCTCAAGTGGGGATTTTGAAAGAAGTGAAGATGATTATGTCAATGGTGGACACAATGTTGATGATTATTTCCCCCAAATGAGGATTTTCAAGGTACCGATGACGATGATGGAAAATTCTCTCCAAGTGAGAACATTAAGGGCATTGACAGTCTTATGGGTGATGATGATTTTCTTTCAAGTAAATATTTTCATGGAAGATCCAATGAAATTTGTGAGGATGGTAATCATGTTTCTATTGATTTTGATATTCCTCTCATGAACGATATTATCAATGAAGATGATGGAACTAGGAATGAAGATCATGTTCTCAATCATTCAACTGAAACAAATCAAGGTGATCGACATTCTCTAGTTCAGTCTCTTGACAATGTTTTGGTTGATATTCCTTCTGGTTATAAAGAAAATCATTCCAGTGAGGATGATGAAATAGTGGATGCATTACAAAGAAACATTGTGTCTAGGACCAAGACTAGACCTTTTTATATCAATCCAAATCACTCTAGTTATACAAGGTCTAGGAAATAATTTCTCACTAAATCAATTTCCATAAGTGAATTGATTTCAAGTGAATGTTGTCAAAATAATTTTTTGAAAATCATGGACAACATGTATTCCTTGAATAAAAAGAAGACATATTTGTCAATGAATAAGAGAATAAAAAATTCATATTTGATGGGGTGCATGATATCCACCAATACATAATATGATTATCGCATTGGAAATATTTTACTTTGCAGAAATGATTTCAAAAAATTCACTCTATTGGTAATCTTCATCTATCAAGAATCCAGACAAGGTTTGAAAAAGATCCTTCATTTTCAAGGGAAATCTACAACTTGTACAAAGGATATGCTAAAGGTGTTGAAGAAAATGGTAATTTTATTACATATGCATATTTTACAATAATATGGAAGAAACAATTCAACAATGTCTATATTCTTAAGAATTCAAGGATGGGGATTTGCAGTATATGTGCTACTCTTAAATCAAGAAGAAATAAATCTAAAGGGGCATAATGTGGTATGTATTTACTATTTTTTTTTAATTGAATAGTTATCAACTATGAAAACATATGATCAATATTTTCATTTTATGTCATGTGCGTATTTCATAGTCAAAGCACTTCAAGAACATCAGATTCAACGATCAAGTGAAAGGAAAAAGTTGTACAAACATAAAAATAAGTGTTATGATGCTCCAAACAAATATTTAGGTATGATAATTGATGGCATGGACTAGAAGAAAACACTTCTACCATATTTTTTCTGTACAACCAGAAATTTACAAGAAGATAATTTCATTCAGTTTCACTTGGTTGGTTGTATGGTTTTCAATGGAAAAATGTGTCCAAGGGTTTACTTCATAGTTCCAAATATTCATAATGATGAAAATATGACCATCACCATAATTCATCACGTTCTCACTCACTGGTCCATAAATCTTCCTCAAGTTCTCTATCTACAATTGGACGACACTAGTCGTGAAAATAAAAATCAAAATGTGTTTGGATATCTAAGAATGCTTGTTGAAATGAGAATATTTCAAAAGGTGAAAGTTGGTTTCCTTCTTGTTGGACACACTCATGATCATATTGATCAAATGTTCAGTCGTTTTTCAGTAAATTTGAAGAGGAAAAATGTTGGAATCCTACCATCATTGATTGAATGTGTTAAGAAAGCATACATTCCAGAACCTTTTTTTCATATATTAGAATAAATTGTTGACATGCGAAGATTTATTCAGGGATCGCATCGTGAAGAAAAATGTATTGAGCATCTTAATGACATTAGCTTCCAACATCAATTTTGTTTCAAAAAAATTGATGGGAAAACACTTATATGGGGAAAGAAGTATTCAACTACTACAGAATGGGGTCCTTCATCAGGTTTAGCATTTTTGAAGTTCATTCCATATCGTCCAATATTTTCATCAAAGTTATTATTTTTACAATCAGTTTATGAAATCCATAATGCACGAATGCGTATTAGAGAGATAGATTATTTTGAATGTCTGGAAGAAATAAAAAAGTCCATTAAGGATGCATATGAGTACTTTGATGTTGATTTTGTTTGGTGAGAGTCTTTTTTCAATAGTCAAAGTGACATAATTTCAAGCTCAACAAATGAAGATACATTGTTGAAGACTCCATTTCAATGGCCACAAAATATGCCAAATGAATCTGAAGAAACAAACATTGTTGAAGTTCAACAAGAATCTCAAGGTGTTATTGAGTTTACACAAGCAGAGAAAAGAGAAATGTATATCGGTTCGTGAAGGTCACGTGCATAACGTGAAGCCATATAATACCTTTACAAAGGTTTAGTACAAGATATTAAGGAGGGTAGTATGATTGTAGCCTTAACGACTGAAGATCCACATGGTTATCCATTCTGGACTGCAAAAGTTATAAATATTGAGAAAGAAAATGATGTTGTTGTTGCAATTGAATTGCATTGGTATGCAACAAGTACACACCCATTCAATGGTGTGTACAAGACAAATATAGTGGTTGAGAAACATGTCAATAGAAAGAGACAAAAAAAAAGGTCAAAATACAACTTTGCATTGCATTGACCTCTTAAAATTAGATTATGTTGACATACTTGTTTATGCCATCAATTTGGTAAAGAGAGGAAATCTTCACTCCAAGACAACATATATTATCAAGAGGTTGTTGCCACAAGAAATAAATTCAAGATGGGAGTCTGTTGAACCTAGTTATAGATCTAAAGGGAATTTGACATCTGAAATGTTGGGCATGCATGTAGACTCAGATGGTGCATTCATCGACAATAGAGAAGAGTATGAATCATCTACATCTTAATCCAATCATTCATCTCAAGACAATGTATACTTTGATGGTATTTCAAAAACCATGAGTCAATCTTAATAAGTGTATGAAACATTTTATGTATTTTTTATCCATATGATGTTTGTATGGTAACTAGAAATGAGCATTGGACTTACATATGATCTTACATGAAGTTATGAATCTTTTATGTTTTATGAATTATATGTTTTCATTATGGATAATATAATAAAATTTCTTAGCTCATATGTTTTGAATATGGACAATATAACAATACTTTTAAGAAATAATTTATGTTGCATTCAATGTAACTTGTATTTACTTTTTTTATTAAAAGTAAATAATTATTAAAAAAGATGTTGAATTTTTAAAGTTATTGTGATACTTTCATGGCATTATGTATTACCTTGTGCTTTGAGTGATAGTAAGATTTAAAAAGAAAGCATGTAAGGGTTGATTTTATGATTTTGTTTACAATAATTATGAGTTCTTTTACCACTTTATAAAAATGTGTCTTTTTCATATCCCAATTTTAGAATGGGTGCTACCGATGGTAATACTTTTCAATTTGATGGTTGATTTTTAGGTTTTGGTTTTTATGGTACCAACTGCTAAAAATACGATTTCAAATTATCTAAAATTTTGATGTTTTGAAAAGAAAAAAAATCAAAAACATCTATTTTTTTAGGTGCTTATTTTAAGGTTTCTCTGAGCTACTATCTGAGTTTTGAAGGCCATGTTTGAAAAATGTTGTAATTTTGACCACGTTTAAAAAATGGTGCTATCGGTAGCACCACTTTTTTATTTGGGGGTTGATTTTGATGTTTTTTATGCAAAAATATGTGTTTTTGGGCCAAAGTTCTCGTTTTGAGGTCACAGTTCTCGTTAAGTTGGTAAGTTTGTTTGGAATGAAAAGCCTTGGAATGGGAGGATTTGACATCTTTATGGTAGGAAGGTTGTTCAGAGGAACTAAGGTTCGGGGACTGGCTCATCCATTTGTTGAGTTTGGCTTCAAGGGAGTCAAAGTGGCCATTAAGGTTCTCCATTTTGGGATTGGGGGAACTAATGTTGGAATTGATGTCCTGGATGTCATTCTTGTTATGGTTGTTGTCGGTGATCAAGGTAGTGATTTCTTGATTGCGGGTGAGATTAATTTTTGAATAAGAAAAAAAGTGGGCAAGTGGGTCTGCACAAAAAAGGGTTACAGGTGAGGTGTACCACAACAATTATAGTGAAGAGATGAATCTAGTGGGATAGGTTCCAAATAAGGGTGTTGGGAAGGGTGGGTGGGTCCACAGAAAAAAAGGATTCTAAATGATAGGTATCATTGTGAGAAATGTGAGGAGAGGAGTCTAACGATATAGGTCCCAAATAAGAGTGCCAATGGGACCACTATTCTCTTTTTTCTACTCCTACAGAGTTATACTTTTCTCTAAAGAATACTGCAGCGATATAATGCCCAAATCGTTAACAAGAAAAATTGTGGAGGAATTTTGCAACCTGGATGCAAGAGGCAAGGTTACGCTGCAAAACTTACCCTATGCTTATGTTTTGTTTTTCTCTGACAGAAAGGGTTAGGTTTTTTAGTGTTCCTATGGAAAAAGGTTTTCCCTATGCTATTTGATATACGTGCGGGGTTGAACAGTAGTACTTAGCCCAATATCTCAGGGAACGAAGTAAGGAGGCTCGACTATACCCTTAGCCATGCTATTGGATTTCTTAGGTACTAGAGATTAGTCTTCTCGAGTGTTGTTCTAAGTGCCACTATAGCATTCAGGTGGTCGATCAACTAATTTATAGCTAGTTTTAGGATATCTAGGGGGACTCCCTATATACGCAAAGGTATGTGGGAGTGATGGTCATGTGCATGTGTTATTTGATGCAGTATTACTAAAAGGGGTACAAACAATAGTTATAGAGGTTTCCAACTAGGTGAAACAATGGTTTCGAGTAACTCATGAACTTGTCTGTATTTCTTGCATGTAGGCTTCACCAACCACAATTTTACCTATCGAACGACATATATCTATGATTTAAAGACATCAAAAGTACACGTCTCTACCTTGAAAAAAAAATATTCTATAGAGGAAAGTTCTTTGATATCACTTGTAAGGTACCATATGTATTATGAAAATTAGAACAAATTAACCATGACGAATACTGACAGAAACAACGAAATATAGAGAACAATAACACCATAAATGATACCTTTATTGATAGAAATCTAAGTTCACTTGCCTCTTATAGGGGGAAACCTCCAACATAGTAGAGCTCAATTAAAATAGAATTCTATAGACTTTCCCATGCCTTCTACTCCTATTTATACTAATTCTATCTTCTAAAAAACATTCTAGAGGAAGATATTTCTAGAAGTATAAACTTTTATTAAGTATTGTTACATTCGAATTCTTAACATTATTATATAGGCCTTATTTACTAATGCATGCATTTATTACATATAAAACATATTATTTTACCTATATGAGGGGTTAGGGAGGTTAGGTCCCTAACAACTTTGTCTTAATTTTAAGGAATGGTAGTGGCCACATCTTTTGCAATGACGATTACTAGTGATTTGAGGAACCAGTGTAATCTTTGTTTTGGAGTGGTATTGATTTTACATAGACTTCTTCTTCGATTCCATTTGTGGATATGGTTTTCGATATGGGTGGAGGTGTTTCGACGGAAATATGAGAGAAATTCTAAGTCTATGCATGGTGTACCTATAGCTGGAAGAAAGATAAAAATGCTTTGGCTAAAGACTCAAAGATCACATGGGACCCTGACGTTTCGTCTACGTACCACTTAGCAGGTTGACTAGTTAAGGTTCTTTAAAATGGTTGTAAGAAAATGGAATCATCAGTGATGTTTTTAGATGAGCAACAGATGTGAAACATCATGATATGGTTGGTTGTGTCTTCTCTTGGTTTACCATCAAATTTGGGAATACCTTATGGTAACTTGGTGGGCATGTTTGGCCAAGTTGTATTATGTAAAATCAGATCATTCGTAAGTTTTGTCAAATATGGAAGATTTAATGAAGCTAAGTATGGTATGTTGGGTGTTCTCTTGTGCATTGTATGTGGTGTTTGAGAGCCGATTCCTGAGGAGGAAGGGCTACTAGAAGAGTTGTTGGGTATAGTAGTGCTGAGAAATGTAGAACCCAACAAGGTTGACCCAAGAATCATTGCACCCAAAGGTGGGTGAGGAGGTTGAACCAGTGATGTGGTAAAACCAGGGATACCTCCAAATTCTGGTGGGAGGCCTAGCAAGAATCCAGAATGTCGAGGATTTTGTGGGTCCCCTATGACTCTAGACTAGCGAACAATGTGTGAGTTTGAGTGGGGATAAATAAAAGATAATTAGTGCTTATGAAAACAAATCTGAAATCTGGCCTACTTTAACAAAAGAACTAATAGCTACATATGGTTAATAATGAATAAGAATAACACATAAATCAATTGTTAAGAAAACTTTTGGTTTGGTAGATTTATAGAATTATCCATGTGGGAAATAAAAACAAAATGCATGTTTCTTGTAGAGATATCATCCTTCTTCTCAAATAACATTGGGCCTTCCAATAGCACTCAACAATGGGGCATGAACCCACTAGAAGAGGAACTAGTGAAGGTGTGAAAATTAGTTACAATGAGGGGTAAAGGGGACATATTTCAAAAGAGTTGGTGATATTTCCCAATAACCACACAAAATCCAACTTAGGTGCAATTGCAACCCACAATTTCCACCTATGTATAAAATCCTGGTTCAAGTGCAGCAGGGGACTCTCAACTTCAAAAAGTGGTCATGGGCTAGGTAACCTCACAAGAGATGGGTGGCTCAAGAAGGCACGCAAAGAACATTTGGGCCTTGGTATTTTCCCCTTCAACTATATCTCCTTGCCTTATGGATTTGGAACACTTGACTTGGAGGATTTTAATTTCCCTAATTTGTCAACCACCAAGTTTAGAAATAAAAAGAGATAACAAGAGGTTTTTTGGATACCTACCCCCAAAATCCCAACTTAGACTAACATTTTCTTTTGTGCCCTCTTGTGGAGGATTTTATTGATTTCTTTATGGTTGATTTTTTGATGAACAAGTATGTGAGATTGGGGTCTTGGACCAATCTCATTTTCTTAAGGGTGTGAAGGTTTTATGTAATTCTTAAGTTTTTTTTATCCTCGTAGATCGCTTATGAGCACATGGAGGAGATCAGACTTTGACGTAAATGATATATTAGAGACCTTTTGATGTGTGAAAAGTTCTTTTGTGTGCAAAGATGTGAGTGTGCAAAACATATTTTAGTAGTTTATGTGTAATATTGAAGCATATGGGCATTGTGGGGTCCTTTACTTGTCTTTCTTATTAACTACTAAGTGTTTTGAGAAATCCTTTTGTAATTCAAAAACTGAACCTAGTTTGTCAAAGATGCAGACATTGGGGTCCTTACTGATCTTTTAATTTACCAATTGTTTTTTTCTCTAAAAATGAAACCATTCTAGTTGTGTGATAATTTGGACATGTATGGGTCATTTACAAGTTTTTAGTTCCTTCAAAACAAACTACAAGGTGTCGAAGGGGCTTTGGCCTCACCTAATCTTGTTGGCGTGTTTGTAAAACAAGAAAACTTAAAGATAATATTTTCAACTTTAGGGGATGCTTACTAATTACTTCAAGTTAATTATTTATGTTTGACTTATGGAAGGGAGATGGAAGAATGACTTACACACCCCTTTCTGGTTCACCTAGATCACTCAAACGAGTGTGAGGTGAAGAGAACACTAGGATGTGAGTAAGGGTTTTCCTAGTCCCATAAATGAATTAATTTATGAAGATAAATTTAACTAAGAATTCAGATGCTTTCAATTAGCCATCCATGTGGCAAAGATAAAAAGAGATATGATTCTTTTTACTTTACTTAGTGTGTTAGCTAATCTACTTCTGCAAGAAAGAATCCAAAGGAATTTTTACCAGTGTTACAAAGTGAAATAATTTGAAACCTATAATCTATATTTTGTGAAAAAACTGAAAGACCCAAGCAATAGGAAAAAAATTGAAATTAGTGCAGGTTAAACATAGATTCAAAATTGGCGCAGTTGATGTGGTAAACATAGATTCAAAATTGAGACAGAACGTTAATATAACACTTCAACATGACTATTCCTTCGAAAGCCACGCTGATGCTAAACAACGACATAAGAAAATTCCGGTGGGGATTTTCCAAAAGTGGAGGCCTAGACACTCAGAGAGAATTCTCAAGGAAGTCGATTACTGACCCTGCAAACATATAAAGGTGAGAAAAATGGCTCTTGCAGCCTATAGTGGGAGAATTTCTACTTAACTCCCTAGTATGGTTGCCAATCTGTTTGGGCGATTTTGTCACATGAGTGAGAAAATGGTAGCCCTTTGAGTGTCAATATAGGCTATACCAACACCAAACTTAGTAGAGTTAGATGGTTAGTGAAATACACCAATAGATATAATGGAAATAAACAAAAGAAGTGAATGCATGACAAGTAAAATAGAAGAACTAAAAACTAAGAAAACAAGATTTGTTACCAATGGAGGAGGTTATATTGATAACATCACAAGGAATTTGGTGACCAAGTGAGCTCCCTTCTTCCTCCTTGGGAGGGTATTTTTTGTTCCCACTTGGAACCTTTTATCTCTTTTCTCAAAGAAAATACAAATGAGGTGAAGGAATGCACCCAAGCTCTCAAGAGGAGAGATGTTTGGTGCACCAAACAAGATTGGTTATGGATATGTGAGTGAATCTAAGAGAAATGAGGATTCTCTAAGCTCAAACCAATAACATAAAAAGACACTTGGTTTCTTCTTAATTCACTCTCATGTCATTCTTTTATAGGCTCTATTCAATCTTTTATTTATCTATATCTAAGTGTGAAATGGGATCCCTCATAGGGGTGGATCCCATACCATTTGAGTGGTCTTAAAGCTATTTTTAGAGTTGGAGAGTCGACTTCCTCAAGTACACTTGAGTTGAGGGTGTGTGAAATCTAAACAACTTCATAAATGCATCATTTTTTGGATGAGTATGGGTTTCGATGGTAACAGTTGTGTTGATGCACACGAATGGCACTAAGTTTTTCTTTTTATCCCATGCAGTCGTACACTGATAGCATTAAACGATATTTGGTAGCCCATGATGATCTTAAAAAAACCCTCTTTCCACAATTTTTTTGCTTTGCTAAATGAAGCCCATTAATGTTGAGAGTGTGTTATTTGGTGTATTAAACTAATGACTTCTCCAGTGATCAGTTATAAATCTTGTTAAGCGATTTTTATGTGATAATACCCATGAGAACTATATCTCTTGGGAATACAAATAATTTATAATGTTAACGTATCTAAAAATACTACAAGGAACATTTTGCAAATGTGAATATAATAAGAATGATATTTGCATCCAAAATCCACTACAATGAGATTCTAAGTCAAATTGATTGTTCATTTTTTTAATTTTGAAATTACACGAGTTGACAACAACATGTAGCTATTTTGATTTTTGTGCCATGCCAAAAGAGGTCATGCTCTTAAAATGTGAGATCGAATCCTACATTGATAATGTCTTTAAACTTAAAAAATATGACTTTAATTTGAAAAATCTATACCAACCCAAACACCGATACCTATTTATATGTTTTGACTAATATTTTGGATAATTATATAATTCGTTTTCATGTGTAAATCTAGATTAAATTGAATGGTAACATAATAACATTTGGTGTAATTAAGCATTTTTTTTTTTTATATACAATGATTAAATATGTTATATTTTCAATTAGAATTTTGTGTTTTATAATGAGTGATGAGTGAATAAAGCAAGATGAGTAGAGAGTATTTTTCTATAGGAAGGGAAAGAATTGAGAGTGGGACATTGAAGCGTAACAAAAGAAGAAGAATATTTTGTAATATCTATATTGACCACAGTGTCTAAGTATCTCCATAGTGAGTGCCTCTTTCTTTGTATTCACATTTCAAAACTAAGAAACAAAGAGTAGAGCATAAACCTTACCTTCTAGTTGGGTTCTTCTCATATTGATTTTCCCAAAGTATATATTGTAGTCATTAAGTGGATGGTGTTTTGTTGATTATCTCTTTCATTTCAGTTTTAGTTTATTTCAATAATATCTATGTTAAAACTAGTAATATTAAGTCTACAATTTACAATAAAACATTATAGTAAAAAATTTTAAAATATTATAAAATTTATTGGAATAAACTGTTCCAATAAAATATCCATGACAATTTATAAAACATTTATAATTAAAGAATATAAAATTGTGAATGAAATATTTAAAGAAGATTGTCTCTTTAATG
>ML789719.1:125599-135934 GCA_009831015.1 Picea engelmannii | reverse complement strand
GGAACCCCGGGCACTGTTTGCAACTCGCGGAAGATTCAAAACACAATTTTGAGGCTGTCAATCCGGGAACCCGCAATCGAAAAAGTGTCCAAGTATGGACCAAGGAAACGTTGGCTGGTACTTTTTTTCTCTAATATATTGAAATTTGTAATAGCTTTTCCATTACCTGTCAAGATCTTCTTTGCATGTTTATTGGCAAGTTTTGTAGGGATGGTTGGTTCTCGAGACTTTTGCTTATTAATGACGATCTTTATGTTTGTTGCATGATGGCATTTTAGTATTAAACCTTTGGTGTTGCATATCTGGAAAGAAGTACGAGGATGGGTAGAACAGGAAACAGTGACTAGGAGTTAAATATTTCGTGAACCCGCCAACGCGAGGATCCAAAATAGGTTGACAAGGTTTCCCCAGAAGACGCGAGGCCCCGACTGCCAAATTGTATAACTCAGAAAATTTGAATGCATAATGTGTAACACGGAAGAGAGGACGATGTCAGAGTCTGGTAGTAAATTTGTATATGGCAGAGGATCGGGTGCCAATTCTTTCGTACCAGTGTGTTCAATTATCACTAGTAAGAGCATAGTTAATGTGTATTAGGAAGGATGCGAAGTTGGTGGGGATGGAAGGCAGCGACAGATAATTTGAGTGAAGTTAATGTATACGAGGAGCCTGTGGTGGAATTGTAGATCATAGAAGCTTTGAGTGCAAGATGTATATCACGGAACAATAAAAAGTCGAGTTTGTAAGTGAGGATATAGATGGAGATGAAGATATGTCAGCCCGCCAACCCTGGAACCAGATGTAATAGAAAGGTGACTAAGTATATAACTAGAAAGCGATAATGGACGGGAAGAAGAAAAGGAGAGTTCCTATGTGCCAACCCAACAACCGCGTCCATAAAATTGACTAAGTATGGAAAGGAACAATGGTCAGTCGGATTCATCATGTGAGGATATAGATGGAGATGAAGATATGTCATCCTGCCAACCCTGCAACCCGTGATCATATAAATGTGACTAAGTATATAACTAGAAAGCGATAATGGTCGGGAAGAAGAAAAGGGGAAAAGGTTTAAGTATCTGACAGTAGA
Source organism: Picea engelmannii (assembly GCA_009831015.1). NCBI lineage: Eukaryota > Viridiplantae > Streptophyta > Pinopsida > Pinales > Pinaceae > Picea > Picea engelmannii. The sequence continues at coordinate 134,844 of ML789719.1, read as the reverse complement.
AAATCCATTTTTTCATTTATTAATGCCAATGTTTTCGACAAGTTTTTATATTTATTCCAATAGTACTCATATTAGTATATATGCACGGATATTATCAAATAGAAGAAGTTGTAATATATGAAAGATAGTGAACAGGAACATGGCATCGACACTTGAGTTTCCTTGTTTTAAGTCATTAATTCATTCTATTTACGGGACCTGAATAATGAAATCAGGACGGGTCCTCCAATTTCTTTCTTTAAGGAACATGGTTCTATGTAGAATAGACCAATTAGTATTATTGATTCCCTTGAAAAAAAAAGTATGGCCTATGAAAAATTATTCTTCCATGTAAATGGTAAGGAACGAACAGAGTGGCCTTTATTTAAATTGAAGTACTGGGCAACAGAAAGAAAATCTTGCCGTCCATGTCTAACGACACAAAGAAAAAAGGTACAAAATAAAATGAAAAGCAATACCAGAGATTGGGAAACACCATTAAAAAAATAAAACCACAAATATTCTATATTCAAATAAGATGGGTTACAAAATACAACTGAGATTATTTTCCACAATGATTGCTATTTGGCCTGCCGCCAACCAATAAAAAATAGGTACAATAATGAAGCTTGTTGACAGTCTTCTTGACGATCAAATCCTTGATTCATAAAAAACAATGACTTGAATATCAATTTTGGGTCTTGGACTTAATTGGTACTGCCAACTAGATCTATCCCAATTTTTTGAATAGTTTGTCTCTTCTAGATATGGCATGCTTGCATTGGCTGGTTATTCAACATTCTATTCTTTGTTAAGTATTAATCCCCCTCTACCATTGAAAACTTGGGGTTTAAGGTGCCTTCCTTATAATGTTCCTAACCATTGACATCCGAGACAACTTAGAAATTCGATTTGGGCCCAATTCAAAGTCGAGGGAGTCGTTTTATGTGACATCAGTTATGGGTGAAACAAATCCTGTTAGGCAACAAAAGCCGAGACATGAAAAAAATTAAAGTATGTTGTGACTGCTATTCTCCCTCTATTCGATCATCTGTTTGGTTGAAAAGCCTGCCTGAAGATTTGTATGTTGAAATTCTTTGTTTTATTACAGTCAATTGGAAGGAATGTCCAAGCCAGTTGCAAAATTCTCTTCTATTGAAGTGCATGACTTCTTCCGGGAGCACAGGCCTAGAAACTGTATCAAATGTTGTAGATCACATCAGAATATATCTTTCATCATAGGGGTGGCAGATATGGCAGCCCACAGAAAGGTCTGGAATGTTCGGAGGTGACGCCAAATATTACTACATGCCTGAATACACTTAGTAGGAAATTATAAAATTGGAAACCAACCAATGTAAGAAACTATATGGGCATTTGAATCAATTTTCTGAAATTACAAAATGTTTTATGCCAAAGTTGTAACAAAATTGACAGAAGTCAGTTTCTATGTCAAATAGTGTTGAGCAACCTATGGATGCAGAAAGAGACTCGACATACAATCACCTTCAGGAATCCACATAGGTGGTGAACCTAGGCTCTAGATAGCTTCGGCCTTGGACATTGACATTGGTGATGGCAATGGGAACATTGCTCCTGACTGCACTGCGACAATGCGGTGAACAAGCAAGATTGTCAGACCTGCAAAGAACATCGACTTTAGTGTTGCTTTCCCACGAAATCTACAATGTTGGTTTGAGTCCATAAATATTTGGACGTTGGGTGTCCTATGCGATAATGACCTTGACATTAGGCACATGTCAGACATCTATTATCTGGCATTGCAGTGTTAATGTAATTTCCATAGTGGATGACACCTCAATTGCATTGGAACAAACAATATCAATTTTGTGATTACTTAACATCCTTGAAGGACGTGAAGCGTGGCAGGCCTGTTTACATACGCAACAAGCACAAAGACTCTCAAAGCACGCAAGAATAAAGACAAAATCACACATAGTAATATGTTAGAAAATGTATTCGAAGGACAAACTTTGGATATGCTAGCATATCAAACATTGGGATTTTTATTTATTTTTATCAAATATCGCATAAACTGCAATAGAAGAAATGCATTTTCCCCATCCAACACAAGGGAAACAACAGGAAGATTGACATTAGGTTGAAACAAATATGGAAACACACCACTACATTAAGACCTCTTCTAAAGAATGAAATAAGATGATTACATGAAGGTGGTAGTAAAAGGTGATTTTCAGAAACCAAATCATCACCTGAACACGCGAAACATCTTGCAGAAGGTGGTAGTATAAATAAATTCTTAGAAAATGTTGCAAACTCCATAACCCAGTTATATGCGTAGGAGTAGTAAAATAAAAAATGTGCAGTGTCGATAGACAATTGATTGTATGTGGAGTCTGCAACTACATCCAGAGGACAACGAAAAAACCTTGACAAAGAACATGGCTTTATGTCAAGTCTGTTACCACACCCAAAAGTAGCTCAACAAACTTTGAAATAGAAACTTCTGTAGTTTTAGTATGTTGTTTTATCAACCCATACAGTTTATGCTACCCGTTTCTGGTTACATTCACGAATGGAGTAATATTCCGCGTCATTTCCGAACATCACTGACCATTTTGCAAGCCACGGTAAGTGTTACTCCCCTGACGAAGACAAATTCTTGTGTGCTATGCAAAACTCAATACACTTTCCAAATCTGTGTTGTTGGAAGAAACTATATGCTTCAATGAAGTAGTATTTTGCATGTGACCTGAAAATCCATTCCAACTCCCAGCAAGAAAACAAAGAAGATCAACAAACAAATCTCCAGGCAGGATTTTCAACCAACCAAAGCATCGAATACAGGGAGAACACCAACCATAAGATACATGGTTGTTTTTTTCCCCCTGTCTGAGTTTTTGTTGGATAACAAAGTTGTTTTTTGGCTCAAAGGTCATGTCACATAAAACTAGTCTATATTCTTTCATTTGGGCCTCAATGGCGTCTCTAAGTTGTCTTACATGTCCATGACCAGGAACATTAGAACGAAGGCACCCTAAAGCCCAACTCTTTGATGATAGAGAGAAATGGAAATAAGTATTTAAAAGCAATGCTGGAGGATGACAGTATGATCTTTCATAGATTTTGGGTTAATTCATCTTAATGAAAGATGCTCTCGATCTTTTTGCTCATTAATGCCAATTTTTTTGAATATGTGCGTTGAATAGTGACTAATAGCACGTATTAACATTCCCATATTCAAGCAGATTCTCAAATCTGACAACATCTAACATATGCATAGTATTAAAGAGGGACATGATGTCAAGGCCTGTATGGATGACATGTTCATGGATGGCAACGAGGTAGTACGGTATTTCACTATTACTATGATGAAGCCTTTAAAAAACTAAATGAGCCAATATTTTTTGTTTCTTTTGAAAATTCAAAATATAGGAAAAAGAAATTACCAGATCCCATAATATTCACCTGTATATGCATTTTAGTGGGAGATGTCCTCGAGCTTTCCACTTATTAAAGCCAATATTTTTTAACCTGTCTGGTCGGTTGTCACTTTAAATCCTTTTAAAATTTTATAAACCCGGGAAGGCGTGAACCCGCGAAAATTTTAAAACTCGACTAAGTATGGAAAGGTGGGTCGGACAGACAAACTCATCATAGGAAGAGGCAAGGTTGCGAGTTCGAGGAGTGCGGGGTCGATTTGTAAAGCATGAAAGTTCTGGGTGCAAGATGTATGCACCGAACACGAATTACCATAGTTTGATAGCACCTATCCGCGAAGCCGAGTTCATAAAATTGGCTAAGTATGCAACCGAACAATCGGTCGGAATCATGATGCGAAGATATAGATGGAGATAATGATTTTTCAGTTTAGCACACCGGGAACCCGCGAGCACAGAAACATGAGAAAGTATAGAACCAAAAACACATAATAGAGCGGAAGAACAAAAGGTAAAAAACAGGAAAGTTTACAAGAGGGAAAAAAAAGGAGAGAATAACTATGTCTCTTAGACAACAACACTTACTCTCATAACTATGAAACCATAGTAAGACATAAACCATGGAAAAAGCATCGCCAACTATGAAATATAGTAGGAGCCCGACAAACTTTGGTTGAAGCCGTAAGAGATGCAATTTACATCGACTACAAAATTGTGTATGTTATGTTATCTTAATAGTATTTTATGGGGAGCCAACTGCAAAACAATGTAACAACAGATCCAACTGCAGATGTAGCACCCAAACATTGTAAACCTTAGGCAAACAAGAGCAAGCAGAAAATAACAACCCAGTTAAGAAGCACCAAAAGGCCCAACTGCAGCCGCAGGACCTAAACACTGCAAAGTCAAATCAAACAACAACAAACAACATCCAGTGAACAAAGAAGCAAGCACCAACCAATCGACTAGAAATGTTGCAGTTCCAATTGCAGTTGCAGAACCCCAAACGTGCAAGTTGCAACAAGATGAACAGGAAAACAAGAACAACAACAATAGGAAAATAAGAAATCAGGGGAGATGCAAGAAGCAAGCATGAACCAATGAATCATCAATGTCGCTGAAGTACAATATTGCCCAAATTGACTGCAGAGAACATTGCATATAAAAAAAAATGGAAGAAAGTGTATCGTAACAAGCCTTCTAAGTAAACATTCAACATTGCAAAGCCTGTTAGGTAAACATTTAAGTCTGTCAGAAATGGTTTGTAAACATTTAAGAAAGAACGCAGTGTGGCAGGTATCTGACGTACAATTTTTTTTTTATTATAATTTATGTAACAATAGTTTGAACAACAAAGAATGTATTTGAAGGACAAACTTTGGATATGCTAGCATATCAAACATTGGGATAAATTTAGCTAGCAGAAAATGCCAAGACAAACATTCGAACTAATGCTAGCATTAATCCACCTTCGAGCAATGCATAAGAAAAATATAAGATTCAAAAAGACTATAGATGATCAAAAAGTTTGGATATGCTAACATATAAAACATTGGTAATAGCGAAGCCGACAATAAGACCTCCAATCTATTATCCAATCAGATCATTACATATATGGTACTTTTTATTATATAAAAACCAATGTAGTTCCCTAGCTCCAACAATAGATATTATGCAAATATTTATGGTCAAAGGACAAACTAATATGAAGTCAATGAATTATCGATCGTTATAGTCCCTCTATTCCTACGGCAGGGACTTATAACTTACATTGACTTATGCATTGTCTTGAACAATGTATACCAACCCAAACACTTATTCTTACATATGTTGTAGTTTTTTAACCAATCTTTTATGCATTGTCTTGAAAATATATACCAACCCAAACACTTATGCTTACATATGTTAGAGTTTTGTAACCGATCTTTTGGATAGTTATATAATTGATTTTTATGAGATTGAATGTGTAAATATAGATTGAATTTATGGTATTTTTAAATATTAATTTTATTTTTGTATATTGTATATTAATATAATGAAATATGTTATAAGTGTTTGATTTAAGTTTTGTGTTTTATAAAATAAAATTAGTATTTTTTTTAAAGTTTAATTATTTATGACTATTAATATGAATGGATTAATAATATTGAATTTTTCTTCGTAATATGTTGAAGGTTATTAATGTAATGAGATTTATGTATAGATATGTATAATAGAAATATCTAATACATAAGTCTTCTGGGTAGGTTAGCTTACAGGGATTGTGGCTCTCAAAAGTTGTCGGAGTGGATGAAGAGTTCTTGGGAGCCCATTCTAGCCTATTCTCCTGAGGTTTTAACTTTACCTAGAGGTTGGCTAGGGTTTATATTCAAGAGTATGGAGGATTCGGCTTGTATTCTCGATAAGTTTTGGGGCTATGGGGGTGGAATCTTGATGCTGAAGCGGTGGTGCATCATATTCAACCCTGTAACGGAGTACTTCAGGTTCCACCACATATGGGTTCTCCTTCTGGGGCTTCCACAACAGTTATGGAATTCAAAGGAGCTGGAGTTGATAGTTAAAACTTTAGGGATTTTTTTAATGGTGGATGGACAAGCCCTACACAATGTTGATAAACAGATGGAAACGGTTCTCGTCAAGGTTGACATACATGCAGGTTTGCTGGAAAATTTGGATATAGAGTGGTGGGGCCATCTATTCGCCCAACGGTCGGACTACCTGGGCCTCCCTTTTTGTTGTTCGATATGTCGACGAACATGACACTTACGTAAGGATTGCACTCAGTCAAGTATGGAGATTCAACAGAGGAGGACCTCTCGGAGGATAACATGGTTGACAACTACTCTTCTTTGAGGGACCCTCCAGAAGTGGGAGTTTTTTCAGGATTAAGGTCTGAAGAGAGAGTTGAACCGATAGAAACTACGTACATTGGTAAGCTCAAACTCTTATGTCCTATGTTATATAATTGGCTTTCTGCTTGGGAGAGAGACCATTTAGACAGTCTTGTTCACTCTAACTCATATCATCAGGCTGAGGTTGGTGTGCCTCCTGTGTTGGACACGGTCCTAATGTCACCTGTTATCTCTACTATTCATCCAATGATCTCTCTGGATCCATCTCCTCTTTTTTTCTCGAGTTCACATGTTTTTCCTATTTCCTTAGAAGAGGAGGATTCTATTATTGTCTCGGGTTTTGCTGAACCAACCATTAGCAATCATTCTCTGGATAAAATGATCTCCTCCTTAGTTCCCTCCATTAATGGAAACTTTGTCTCCCTCCCTATTCCAACATACCTAGGGAAGGATTTAGTCACTAGCTCCATCTCGAAGGGAGGTTCTTCTGTTACCTCAGGGATAGGGACTGATCCTGGGAAGGATCCAACATGGTCGCAGGGCCTAGGTTTGGAGCTTTCTCCCATTAAAACTTGGAGTGCTCATAAAAAGGCGGGTTGTGTGGGTTCTTCTTCTATTATTCAGTCTGCAGTTCTAGATCAAGGGGTGCTTATAGGAATGAAATCCCTCACACAGGATAAGTCATGATCCTTCTATACCTCAATATTAGAAGGGTGGGAGGACCCCTGAAACTTTCCTCCTTGAGAAGACTCTTAGAGAAAAATCATCCAACTGTAATTTTCTTACAAGAAACAATGGTGGAAGCAAATAAGGCAAGAATTTCATGTTTTTTCTCAGGCTTGAGTGGATGATCTATGTTGTAAGATCTGTTGGAAAGTCTGGTGGGCTCCTTGTTTCTTGGGACCCTACATTCTTGACTTAGTGCCGGTCTTAAGCTATGGCGGGATTTTTTTTGTAGGTTCAAGATTAGTGATTAAAAGGAAGGTGTCTCTCCTGAATGTTTATGGACCTTGCCAAGAGCACAAGAAATTATGGGAAAAAGTTGATAGAGTGGCTCTTTTAGCAGTTGATGACTTGATTCTGGCAGGTGATATGAACTTAACAACTAGTTCAGAGGATATTTGGGGAGAGTCAGCGCAGGCAAATTCTCTGGCGAGATTTTTTAAAGAGATTTTTTCAAAAAACAAGTTGGTGGATGTGGCCCTGGCTGAGGTGGTGCCGACGTGGAGAAATGGAAGGTCTGGATCAAAAGGAATATCAAATAGATTAGAAAGGTTATACGTGGTGGAGTACATGCTCACAACTTCTTGTAGATTTCGAGCATGGGTCGAATATCCCTTCATATCTGATCACGCTCCAATTTTTCTCCAGCTGGGAGAATATAGAACTGTGGCAACTTATCCTTTTAAATTAAACCCATCTTGGTTACGAGATGCTTCCTTTGATTCTATGGTGAGTGAGGTATGGAATGATACAACCCTAAAACTACAAGAGGGAGTGCAAAGAAGATTGGCAGGGAAGTTAGCTTGTTTGAAAGCTCGGGCAAAGATCCGGTCTAATGAAAAATGGATTAGGGAACGCCTTGAGATGGTTAAAATCAAAAGCGTCTTAGATGACCTCTTTCGTCTGAAGGTGCATAGACTGCATATTGAGGACTATGAGTTCAAAGTGAGAATTCTAGAGGATGAACACAAAAAGAATCTCCTGGAGGAGGAGGAGCGATGGAGACAGAAAAGTAGAGAAATTTGGATTACAAGTGGAGATAAAAACACTAAGTTCTTCCATCGTTTCTGTTGGAAGATTGGTTGTTGTCATTGATGTCAACCCTAGTCATGGGTTTTGGACCGCAAGATTGATAAAGGTATTTGCACATGAAGTAAAATGCACATGGATATACAACACCCATGAATGGATACTATAGATCATGTTGTTTCTGGTGGTATGTGGCACGTCACATGGATCCTCATGGTTGATGAGAAATGAATCTTTGAAGATGACAAAGTGAATTGAAGTACATGTAGGCCCTAAAGATAATTAAAGAAAATAATTACAAAATAAGAAAGTGTCAGGTTGGCCCTAATGTTAAAATGAAGTGTCATAAATGGTAAAAATAAACATCATTATACATTCATTTTGATACAAGTCAAATTTCAGAGGAAATAGAAAGTAAAGAAGGTCGAATTTCAAGGGAGGATGAAGTCTTTTGGTGATGTGTTCTAAGGTATGTTATTTTTAGGTCATCTTACCATTTTTTCTAGAATGATTCAGATGGTGAAATTGCTATGGTTTTGAGAAGACATATCAAGGTACCTCTGGTAAAATTTTTATCTCTTGATTCGTTATATTTATGGATATACACTATGTGGAAGATAGGGTTTGTGACCAGTCTTTAAGCTAGTCAATAAACATGTGTTCCGGGTAAAACAATCATAACTTATTCATAGAGAATCCAAATGACGTGGGACAAATTTCATTGGAATGAGTATGGACTTTAGTTTCTTTTGTACGAGTTTCAGAATCGGATGTTAAATATTGAGCGCGGGGCATTCTGTACAAGTTTGGTCTCTTGAATAGACCAGAATTGAATAAAGTCTACCATTGTTTCTATAACCTCCTTTTTGGGGAGGATTCAAGGAGTGAAACTTGGAGGATTTTCAGAGAATACATTGAGTAATATTATATACAGGATCAGAGTACTCTAAGAATTGAATAATTTCATAAATTGAAGAAGTATCAAGAAGCATTATCAGGTTCTATGTGATGATTGGTTGATGGTGATGATTTAATGTAAAGTTTTATTATCTCTCATATATTCTTGGGTGGAAGGAAGGGGCAAGGATGGAGAGTTAAAATCTCTATTGATATTGGAGGATTATATCTTCCTCTTGGAGGTTTATCCCTCCCTTTACATTTGGAAGCTGTAGCTACCTTTGGAAGTCATTACTTCCCTTGAACAATAACTATTGATTATTTCTCATATATTGTGCATGGT
>ML789719.1:67593-92330 GCA_009831015.1 Picea engelmannii | reverse complement strand
AGGCACTTATTAGATTTAATGCAGAGAGAGTAGATTTAGTGCAGGTAGATAAGACCATTAAGTCTAGATTTGACAATTTAGCTTTTGAGGGGGAAAACAGGATATAGACACCCTCCTTTGTATTATTGTAGAGTCAGTATCAGAATTAGTATTGAGGATAAGTAAGGAGAACAAGCAGAGAGCTAGTGGAAAATCCCTATGTACAGATATTGAATTAATAGAGAAATTTGATTCAATTTCATGGCGGTGATTATTCTCCGTATACTGTTAACCTTATGCTGTTGTATGCTTGCTTCTTGTTATGCTTTCATTATATATGCTGCATATGTGATCTCATGGCAGATTAGAAATCTGGGAGAAAGGAGAGAATGAGTTTCGTTTAGTCCACGTGTTGAACCAGGAGATTCCTGCATAGAGTGCAGTTGAATTCTTCCGCATAGAGTGCGTAGAGGAGGTTCAATAGGAGAACTCTTACTCTCACCCACCAGGGGTGACTAAGTTGAATCCCATCCCATGGACATGATTATCCTTTGTGTATTGTTGGTATTATGCCTTAGTATCTTTGTCTCTGGTTATATTCTTCTTTCGTATGCTGTGTACGTGATTATGTGGAGGAATTAGAAGTTGAGTGCCTGAGAGAATGAGTTCAATTGATTCTGTTCTTAAGCCAAGAGATTCCTGCATCGAGCGCAGTTGAATACCTCTGCATAGAGTGCGTTGAGGAGGCTAAGCAGTTGAACTTTGGTTTCTCTTTAACTCAGAGTCGTTTTGGGTTATTCGAGCCGTGCAGGTGAGTGCAGGTCGGATTGGAGTCTCAGAAGCACGTCTGAGAACAAAGAGAGGCCAGAGTCCTGTGACGGGGACAGTGCAGAGTCCAGAAGGACTTCAACCCTAGAAAGCATTGGAGGTTGGACGCAGGGAGTGTTCGGAAAAGTTCTTAGAAGGAGCTAGAGGAACAATGCTCAGAAGAATTAGCACCTTTGTTTTCAGTTGTACAGGACGGAGGTGGCGAAGTGGAGAAACTCTTCAAGAGGAAGAAAATCGACGATTTGAATTGTCATGGAGAATCACTGAGGTCGCGACCCGACTTATAGGTTAGATGCATCGGGAGTTCGCGGCGGAGGATTCTCGTTTCTCATAGGGTGAGCTCATGAGGATGCGAAACGCGACGTCCCGGAACGTTTGCATGAGGTACGTCGGGATTTGATGATGTGACAAGTGATCTCGTGATATCGGATCTCGGGGTCTGTAAGCCTCAAAGTCTGACCACGAAAGTGACGAGTGGGCGAGGTCGCGAGATTCCAAGCCGTCGGCATCTCGGAACTTCGGGTCTCGGAGGTTGAGTATTCGGTGGCATAGGGTCGCGAGTCGTGATAGCGCGAGGCCCCGATAAAGAGAGACAGGGTCAGCGTTGACCAGAAGTATCGGATCTCGGAATCCGAGACTTAAATTCCCTTTCGGGAATTTCACAAAGTCACGAGAACCGATCCTTCATTATACGAAGAAGGGAGGATCGCCGGAGGTAACTGTGGGTAAAGAACTCCCAAGGGAGTTGTAAGAACGTCGACTCTTCGGGCAGTAGAGAAAGAGAAGGTCCTGGCGGAGCGACTGTGTCGACGGTGAGGCAGGGGTTGCGTCAGAGTGGTATCAGAGACCAGAAAGGGTAGGAAGTTCTCTTTGTTCCGGTAGCAGAGAAGAACAGGGACATAATGCCACCCAGAAGAGAGAGGCAGTCACCTAATCGTGAGGACAGGGATGCCCGAAGGAGAGGCAGGCAGCCAGGGAATGCAGAGATGGAACGTCAGATATGAGATCTCAGGGCGAGACTCGAAGATTTGGAGGCCACCCAGAGGCATGGAGCCGACGCAGGAGAGTTCAGCGTTCCCGAGATTGAAGAGGAAGCTGGACATGATGAAGGGGAGGTCGCAGCAGAAGATGCCTCAACGGAGAGGTTGATCAAAGCCATTTCGAGGATGAGCTCGAAGACGAAGATGGACATTACCGTTTATGAGGGAAGTCTGAACGCAGAAGAGTTGTTGGATTGGATCCGAGCACTCGATACATACTTCGATTACAAGGACATCGAAGAGGACAAGAAGGTGAGGCACGCCGTCATGAAGCTGAAAGGACATGCGGCTTTATGGTGGGATGAATTGCAGGTGGATAGGCGCTACAAAGGAAAATTAAAGATCAAAAACTGGGATCGGATGATCGCCAAGATGAAGGCGAAGTTCATTCCGAGGGACTACCAGATCACTCTGTTCAGGCGCATGCAGAACCTGAGACAGAAGTTGATGACGGTGAAGGAGTACACCGAGGAATTCTACAAGCTCAATATTCGAGTTGGTAATCGGGAAAGTGATGACGAAAAGGTGGCGAGGTATCTGAATGGTCTTAGGTATGACATTCAGGATGAACTGAGCATGTTGACCATCCGCACAGTTGAGGATGCATATCAGATGGCTCTGAAAGCCGAAGAGAAATTGAGCCGCAAGCAGGGACAGCGAGGGCGAGGCAGGAGCCAGCCTAGAGGAAAGACGGTTTCCCAGAAAGAAATTCAAAATCCCAAGGAGGATTGGAAGAGACCTCAGGGAAAAGCTGAGAGAGGTGGAACCTCACAGCAGAGGCAGCAAAATTCTGAGCCGAGGAGACAGTAATATGATTAGAAAGGAGGATATGCTGATGCAAATACATTTCCTCGTACCCGAGGTAGAGGAAGAGGCAGAGGAGGAATTATCACATGTTTCACGTGTGGTAAAGACGGTCATAAATCTGTAGACTGTCCAGAAAGAAAAATGGATGGAGGTAAAGCTCACATCGCTGAGGCGCAGCAGAGGCGTGATGTTGAGGGCGAGGATGCGGACAGCGGAAGATCGCTTGGGATGCATAAGATTCTTTTGACACCTGAGAAAGAGGTGGACAGCTCAGTGCAAAGGAGCAGGTTGTTCAGGACGGCTTGCACAGCCAAGGATAGAAAATGCAAAGTCATCATTGACAGCGGGAGCACTGATAATCTTGTTGCAGCTGAGATGGTGGAAAAGCTGGAGCTGGAAACAACTAAGCACCCGAGTCCATATAAGGTCTCGTGGTTACAAAAAGGACACCGGTTAAGTGTCACTAAACAGTTCTTAGTTAAATTTAAAATTGGGAATTATCATGATGAGATTTTGTGTGACGTCATTCCCATGGATGTATGCCACATACTACTGGGTAGACCATGGCAGTATGATAGAGATGTTGTTCATGATGGGAGGATGAACACATACACTTTGGAGAAGGATGGGAGACTCCATAAGTTGCTTTCGATAAAGGATAATTATCGGGAAATAAAGTCGGAGGCAAATAGCCAAATACTTCTCATGAGTGGGAAAGAGCTTCTCACAGAGCTAAGGAAGGATGAAGATCCACAGTTCTTTGTTGTCAGGAAACCGAAAATTGTCTTGACAAGCACGAGAATAGACGACTTGCCAGAGGAGGTTCAGCAACTGCTGGGAGAGTTTGTTGATATCATCGTGGACGAACTACCTCGTTCGTTGCCACCGATGAGGAGTGTGAGTCATCATATTGACCTCATACCCGGAGCAAGCCTACCGAATAAGGCCGCGTACAGGTTGACACCTCAAGAGAACGAGGAATTCAAAAGGCAGGTTCATGATCTGCGGGATAAGGGACTAGTGAGGGAGAGTCTTAGTCCGTGTGTTGTTCCGACAGTACTGAGTCCGAAGAAAGATGGAGGCTGGAGGATGTGCACAGACTCCAGGGCGATTAATAAGATCACCATCAGGTATAGGTTTCCACTGCCGAGGATGGACGACTTGATGGATTGCCTGAGCGGGGCAAATTATTTCTCCAAGATTGATCTCAAGAGCGGATACCATCAGATCCGAATGAGAGAGGGAGATGAATGGAAAACAACATTCAAGACAAACGAAGGTTTGTACGAATGGATGGTCATGCCGTTTGGGTTGACAAACGCGCCTAGTACATTTATTCGGCTGATGAATGAAGTCCTGTGGGAATTCATTGGCAAGTTTGTGGTCGTGTATTTGGAAGACATATTGATTTTCAGCAAAACCAAGGCTGAACACTTGAGGCATTTGGCCATGGTGATGAGAAGGCTACAACAGGAGAACCAATTGATAAATTTGAAGAAGTGTTCATTTATGCAGACAGAGCTCATATATCTGGGTTTTGTAATCTCAACGAACGAGTTGAAGATGGATCCTGAAAAGGTGAATGTGATCAGGAATTGGCCATCGCCGAGAAATGTCTTTGAGGTAAGGAGCTTCCATGGGTTGGCCATCTTCTACAGGAAATTTATTCGGAACTTCAGTGGAATTAGTGCCGCGATGATGGACACTATGAAAAAGAGGCATAAAATTTTCCAGTGGACAGCCGAAGCAGAAAGAAGCTTCAATCTATTGAAGCGGAAGATAACCGAGCAGCCAGTGTTAGTGTTGCCAGATTTTCAGAAATCCTTCCAGGTGAAATGTGATGCCAGCGGGTATGCTGTTGTAGGAGTTTTGAGTCAGGATGACAGACCTGTGGAATATTACAACGAGAAGCTGGATGATGTGAAGCTAAAGTACTCCACTTACGACAAAGAGTTCTATGCCGTCATACAGGCATTGAAAAAATGGAGGCATTACTTAATACCCAAAGAATTTGTGCTGTACAGTGATAATCATGCACTGCAATTCGTGAGTCAGCAGGAGAAGCTGAACCGGAAGCATGCGAAGTGGGTAGAGTATATGCAGAACTTTACATTCGTGATCAAGCATATTTTGGGAACTGCGAACAAGGTGGCTGATGCTTTGAGCAGGAAATGCTTGTTGCTGCAGGAGTTCAGAGTCAAGACCTTGGGTTTTGAGAATCTGAAGGACATGTATGCCGGTGACGCAGACTTTGGCGAAGCTTATGAAACTGTTGAGAATCCGGTCCTCAGAGACAGGAGCCCTTGGATAGATTTCTTGATACAGGATGGATTGTTGTTCAAAGGCAATCAACTGTGCATTCCGGATTGCTCTATGAGAGAGAATTTGCCGAAGGAGAAGCACAGCGGAGGCTTAGCAGGTCATTTCGGACATGACAAAACATTCGCCAAGCTAAGCGAATCGTATTTTTGGCTAGGCATGAGAACAGATGTAAAGAGGTTTGTTGACAGGTGCAGGATATGTCAACATGCGAAAGGCCGAAAACAGAACACAGGGTTCTATCAGCCGTTACCCATACCCGAGAGGCCATGGGAGGCCATTAGTATGGATTTTGTGTTGGGTTTGCCGAGAACACAACGAGGAGTTGATTCCATATTTGTTGTGGTGGATAGGTTCTCGAAGATGGCGCATTTCATTCCGTGCCATAAGACGAGCGATGCTACTCACATCGAGAATTTTTTTTTAAAGAGATCGTGAGATTGCATGGATTGCCCAGGAGCATAGTCTCGGATCAGGATACGAAGTTCATAGGTCATTTTTGGAGGACGCTATGGAAGAAGCTGGGGACTGATTTGGCATTCAGTTCTGCATATCATCCTCAGACAGATGGGCAGACCGAAGTAGTTAACCGAAGCTTGGGAGATCTGTTGAGGAGCCTGGTGACGGAGCATCACAGCAGTTGGGATCAAATTTTACCACAGGCTGAGTTTGCGTACAACGATTCGGTGAATCGGAGTACATGCAAGAGCCCATTTCAGATTTTGTATGGGACACAACCGAGAGGAGTGTCTGAGCTCAGGGAGTCAGAACAGGCTGAGACTAGCAGCGCGAGGGCTGAAGAATTTGCAGAAGCCATGCAAGAACTTCATGCAGAAGTAAAGCAGCGGCTGCACAAGACGAATCAAGAGTACAAGCGCAGAGCCGACCAGAGAAAAATACAACTTTAGTTTGGAGTTGGGGACATGGTTCTGGTGCACCTGAGGAAAGAAAGGTTCCCAAGGGGAACATATACCAAGCTCAAGATGAAGAAGATCGGGCCATGCAAAATTCTAAGGAAATTCAGGGAGAATGCATATGAGCTTGAGTTACCTGAGGGTATCGGGATATCTCTGATTTTCAATATATCGGATTTATACCCTTACAGAGATGCAGAAGAAGGCACTGGGACTTTGGAACCAGTGGTTCAGTGGCAGAAGCAATTACCAGTTGCACAGCCACCCTGGATGGAGTGCATACTGGACAAGCGAGTAGGCAGGAAGACCAGAAGGAAGCAATATTTTGAGTACCTGGTGAAGTGGAAAGATCACCCAGTGGAGGACGCCAGCTGGGAAACAGAGGCAGAAATTCAGAAGCATGGACACACTGTGCAGGAGCTCATGGACAGGAGCCCATGAAATCTTTTTTGAGCCGAGGAGTATGATGCAGGAGCATCCGCACCTCGTCACGCGAGGCTGCATTTTGAGAAATGAAAGGACCGCAGGGTGACGCCAGCATCACGGTTTTGACCATTTTGATGAGCGTCGTCGTTTACATAAAAGCCTCCATATTTAGGCATACTTGTACACTGAAATAGAGCACGAGCAGATAAGCTCTCGTCCTTGTACAGCAGAGGCACTTATTAGATTTAATGTAGAGAGAGTAGATTTAGTGCAGGTAGATAAGACCATTAAGTCTAGATTTGACAATTTAGCTTTTGAGGGGGAAAACAGGATATAGACACCCTCCTTTGTATTATTGTAGAGTCAGTATCAGCATTAGTATTGAGGAGAAGGAAGGAGAACAAGCAGAGAGCTGGTGGAAAATCCCTATGTACAGATATTGAATTAATAGAGAAATTTGATTCAATTTCATGGCGGTGATTATTCTCTGTATACTGTTAACCTTATGTTGTTGTATGCTTGCTTCTTGTTATGATTTCATTATATATGCTGCATATGTGATCTCATGGCAGATTAGAAATCTGGGAGAAAGGAGAGAATGAGTTTCGTTTAGTCCACGTGTTGAACCAGGAGATTCCTGCATAGAGTGCAGTTGAATTCTTCCGCATAGAGTGCGTAGAGGAGGTTCAATAGGAGAACTCTTAATCTCACCCACCAGGGGTGACTAAGTTGAATCCCATCCCATGGATGTGATTATCCTTTGTGTATTGTTGGGATTATGCCTTAGTATCTTTGTCTCTAGTTATATTCTTCTTTCGTATGCTGTGTACGTGATTATGTGGAAGAATTAGAAGCTGAGTGCCTGAGAGAATGAGTTCAATTGTTTCTCTGCTTAAGCTAGGAGATTCCTGCATCGAGCACAGTTGAATACCTCCGCATAGAGTGCGTTGAGGAGGCTAAGCAGTTGAACTTTGGTTTCTCTTTAACTCAGAGTCGTTTTGGGTTATTCGATCCGTGCAGGTGAGTGCAGGTCGGATTGGAGTCTCAGAAGCACGTCTGAGAACAGAGAGAGGCCGGAGTCCTGTGACGGGGTCAGTGCAGAGTCCGGAAGGACTTCAAACCTGGAAAGCATTGGAGGTTGGACGCAGGGAGTGTTCGGAAAAGTTCTTAGAAGGAGCCAGGGGAACAATGCTCAGAAGAATTAGCACCTTTGTTTTCAGTTGTACAGGACGGAGGTGGCGAAGTGGAGAAACTCTTCAAGAGGAAGAGAATCGACGACTTGAATTGTCGTGGAGAATCACTGAGGTCGCGACCCGACTTATAGGTCAGATGCATCGGGAGTTCGCGGCGGAGGATTCTCGTTTCTCATAGGGTGAGCTCACGAGGATGCGAAACGCGACGTCCCAGAACGTTTGCATGAGGTACGTCGGGATTTGATGATGTGACAAGTGATCTCGGGATATCATATCTCGGGGTCTGGAAGCCTCAAAGCCTGACCCCGAAAGTGACGAGTGGGCGAGGTCGCGAGATTCCGAGCCGTCGGCATCTCGACACTTCGGGTCTCGGAGGTTGAGTATTCGGTGGCATAGGGTCACGAGTCGCGATAGCGCGAGGCCCCGATAAAGAGAGACAGGGTCAGCGTTGACCAGATGTATCGGATCTCGGAATCCGAGACTTAAATTCCCTGTCGCGAATTTTGCGAAGTCACGAGAACCGATCCTTCATTATACGAAGAAGGGAGGATCGTCGGACGTAACTGTGGGTAAAGAACTCCCAAGGGAGTTGTAAGAGCGTCGACTCTTCGGGCAGTAGAGAAAGAGAAGGTCCTGGCGGAGTGACTGTGTCGACGGTGAGGCAGGGGTTGCGTCAGAGTGGTATCAGAGCCCAGAAAGGGTAGGAAGTTATCTTTGTTCCAATAGCAGAGAAGAACAGGGACATAATGCCGCCCAGAAGAGAGAGGCAGTCACCTGATCGTGAGGACAAGGATGCCCGAAGGAGAGGCAGGCAGCCAGGGAATGCAAAGATGGAACGTCAGATACGAGATCTCAGGGCGAGACTCGAAGATATGGAGGCCACCCAGAGGCGTGGAGCCGACGTAGGAGAGTTCAGCGATCCCGAGATTGAAGAGGAAGCTGGACATGATGAAGGGGAGGTCGCAGTAGAAGATGCCTCAACGGAGAGGTTGATCAAAGCCATTTCGAGGATGAGCTCGAAGACGAAGATGGACATTCTCGTTTATGAGGGAAGTCTGAACGCAGAAGAGTTGTTGGATTGGATCCGAGCACTCGATACATACTTCGATTATGAGGACATCGAAGAGGACAAGAAGGTGAGGCACGCCGTCACGAAGCTGAAAGGACATGCGGCTTTATGGTGGGATGAATTGCAGGCGGATAGGCGCTACAAAGGAAAATCAAAGATCAAAAACTGGGATCGGATGATCGCCAAGATGAAGGCGAAGTTCATTCCGAGGGACTACCAGATCACTCTGTTCAGGCGCATGCAGAACCTGAGACAGAAGTTGATGACGGTGAAGGAGTACACCGAGGAATTCTACAAGCTCAATATTCGAGCTGGTCATCGAGAAAGTGATGACGAAAAGGTGGCGAGGTATATGAATGGTCTTAGGTATGACATTCAGGATGAACTGAGCATGTTGACCATCCGCACAGTTGAGGATGCGTATCAGATGGCTCTGAAAGCCGAAGAGAAATTGAGCCGCAAGCAGGGACAGCGAGGGCGAGGCAGGAGCCAGCCTAGAGGCAAGACGGTTGCCCAGAAAGAAATTCAAAATCCCAAGGAGGATTGGAAGAGACCTCAGGGAAAAGCTGAGAGAGGTGGAACCTCACAGCAGAGGCAGCAAAATTATGAGCCTAGGAGACAGCAAGATGATTAGCAAGGAGGATATGCTGATGCAAATACATTTCCTCGTACCCGAGGTAGAGGAAGAGGCAGAGGAGGAATTATCACATGTTTCACGTGTGGTAAAGACGGTCATAAATCTGTAGACTGTCCAGAAAGAAAAATGGATGGAGGTAAAGCTCACATCGTTGAGGCGCAGCAGAGGAGTGATGTTGAGGGCGAGGATGCGGACAGCGGAAGATCGCTTGGGATGCATAAGATTCTTTTGACACCTGAGAAAGAGGTGGACAGCTCAGTGCAAAGGAGCAGGCTGTTCAGGACGGCTTGCACAACCAAGGATAGAAAATGCAAAGTCATCATTGACAGCGAGAGCACTGATAATCTTGTTGCAGCTGAGATGGTGGAAAAGCTGGAGCTGGAAACAACTAAGCACCCGAGTCCATATAAGGTCTCGTGGTTACAAAAAGGACACCGGGAAAGTGTCACTAAACAGTGCTTAGTTAAATTTAAAATTGGGAATTATCATGACGAGATTTTGTGTGACGTCATTCCCATGGATGTATGCCACATACTACTGGGTAGACCATGGCAGTATGATAGAGATGTTGTTCATGATGGGAGGATGAACACATACACTTTGGAGAAGGATGGGAGACTCCATAAGTTGCTTCCGATAAAGGATAAGTATCGGGAAATAAAGCCGGAGGAAAATAGCCAAATACTTCTCATGAGTGGGAAAGAGCTTCTCACAGAGCTAGAGAAGGATGAAGATCCACAGTTCTTTGTTGTCAGGAAACCAAAAATTGTCTTGACAAGCATGAAAATAGACGACTTGCCAGAGGAGGTTCAGCAACTGCTGGGAGAGTTTGCTGATATCATCGTGGACGAACTACCTCGTTCGTTGCCACCGATGAGGAGCGTGAGTCATCATATTGACCTCATACCCGGAGCAAGCCTACCGAATAAGGCCGCGTACAGGTTGACACCTCAAGAGAACGAGGAAGTCAAAAGGCAGGTTCAGGATCTGCAGGATAAGGGACTAGTGAGGGAGAGTCTTAATCCATGTGTTGTTCCGACAGTACTGAGTCCGAAGAAAGATGGAGGCTGGAGGATGTGCACAGACTCCAGGGCGATTAATAAGATCGCCATCAGGTATAGGTTTCCACTGCCGAGGATGGACGACTTGATGGATTGCCTGAGCGGGGCAAATTATTTCTCCAAGATTGATCTCAAGAGCGGATACCATCAGATCCGAATGAGAGAGGGAGATGAATGGAAAACAACATTCAAGACAAACGAAGGTTTGTACGAATGGCTGGTCATGCCGTTTGGGTTGACAAACGCGCCTAGTACATTTATGCGGCTGATGAATGAAGTCCTGTGGGAATTCATTGGCAAGTTTGTGGTCGTGTATTTGGACGACATATTGATTTTTCAGCAAAACCAAGGCTGAACACTTGAGGCATTTGGCCATGGTGATGAGAAGGCTACAGCAGGAGAAGCTATTGATAAATTTGAAGAAGTGTTCATTTATGCAGACAGAGCTCATATATCTGGGTTTTGTAATCTCAGCGAACGAGTTGAAGATGGATCCTGAAAAGGTGAATGTGATCAGGAATTGGCCATCGCCGAGAAATGTCTTTGAGGTAAGGAAATTCCATGGGTTGGCCAGCTTCTACAGGAAATTTATTCGGAACTTCAGTGGAATTAGTGCCGCGATGATGGACACTGTGTAAAAGCAGCATAAAATTTTCCAGTGGACAGCCGAAGTAGAAAGAAGCTTCAATCTATTGAAGCAGAAGATAACCGAGCAGCCAGTGTTAGTGTTGCCAGATTTTCAGAAAACCTTCCAGGTGAAATGTGATGCCAGCGGGTATGCTGTTGTAGGAGTTTTGAGTCAGGATGACAGACCTGTGGCATATTACAGCGAGAAGCTAGATGATGCGAAGCTGAAGTACTCCACATACGACAAAGAGTTCTATGCCATCATACAGGCATTGAAAAAATGGAGGCATTACTTAATACCCAAAGAATTCGTGTTGTACAGTGATAATCATGCACTGCAATTCGTGAGTCAGCAGGAGAAGCTGAATCGGAAGCATGCAAAGTGGGTAGAGTATATGCAGAACTTTACATTCGTGATCAAGCATATTTCGGGAACTTCGAACAAGGTGGCTGATGCTTTGAGCAGGAAATGCTTGTTGCTGCAGGAGTTCAGAGTCAAGACCTTCGATTTTGAGAATCTGAAGGACATGTATGCCGGTGACGCAGAATTTGGCGAAGCTTATGAAACTGTTGAGAATCCGGTCCTCAGAGACAGGAGCCCTTGGATAGATTTCTTGATACAGGATGGATTGTTGTTCAAAGGCAATCAACTGTGCATTCTGGATTGCTCTATGAGAGAGAATTTGCTGAAGGAGAAGCACAGTGGAGGCTTAGCAGGTCATTTCGGACATGACAAAACATTCGCCAAGCTAAGCGAATCGTATTTTTGGCCAGGCATGAGAACAGATGTAAAGAGGTTTGTTGACAGGTGCAGGATATGTCAACATGTGAAAGGCCAAAAGCAGAACACAGGGTTCTATCAGCCGTTACCCATACCCGAGAGGCCATGGGAGGCCATTAGTATGGATTTTGTGTTGGGTTTGCCGAGAACACAGCGAGGAGTTGATTCCATCTTTGTTGTGGTGGATAGGTTCTCGAAGATGGTGCATTTCATTCCGTGCCATAAGACGAGCGATGCTACTCACATCACGAATTTGTTTTTTAAAGAGATCGTGAGATTGCATGGATTGCCCAGGAGCATAGTCTCGGATCGGGATACGAAGTTCATAGGTCATTTTTGGAGGACGCTATCGAAGAAGCTGGGGACTGATTTGGCATTCAGTTCTGCATATCATCCATAGACAGATGGGCAGACCGAAGTAGTTAACCGAAGCTTGGGAGATCTGTTGAGGAGCCTGGTGACGGAGCATCACAGCAGTTGGGATCAAATTTTACCACAGGCCGAGTTTGCGTACAACGATTCGGTGAATCGGAGTACAGGCAAGAGCCCATTTAATATTTTGTATGGGACACAGCCGAGAGGAGTGTCTGAGCTCAGGGAGTCAGAACAGGCTGAGACTAGTAGTGCGAGGGCTGAAGAATTTGCAGAAGCCATGCAAGAACTTCATGCAGAAGTAAAGCAGCGGCTGCACAAGATGAATCAAGAGTACAAGCGTAGAGCCGACCAGAGAAAAAGACAAATTCAGTTTGGAGTTGGGGACATGGTTCTGGCGCACCTGAGGAAAGAAAGGTTCCCAAGGGGAACATATACCAAGCTCAAGATGAAGAAGATCGGGCCATGCAAAATTCTAAGGAAATTCGGCGAGAATGCATATGAGCTTGAGTTACCCGAGGGTATCGGGATATCTTCGATTTTCAATATATCGGATTTATACCCTTACAGAGATGGAGAAGCAGGCACTGGGACTTTGGAACCAGTGGTTCAGTGGCAGAAGCAATTACCAGTTGCACAGCCACCCCGGATGGAGTGCATACTGGACAAGCAAGTAGGCAGGAAGACCAGGAGGAAGCAATATTTTGAGTACCTGGTGAAGTGGAAAGATCACCCAGTGGAGGATGCCAGCTGGGAAACAGAGGCAGAAATTCAGAAGCATGGACACACTGTGCAGGAGCTCATGGACAGGAGCCCATGAAATCTTTTTTGAGCCGAGGAGTATGATGCAGGAGCATCCGCACCTCGTCACGCGAGGCTGCATTTTGAGAAATGAAAGGACCGCAGGGTGACGCCAACATCACAGTTTTGACCATTTTGATGAGCGTCACCGTTTACATAAAAGCCTCCATATTTAGGCGTACTTGTACACTGAAATAGACCGCGAGCAGATAATCTCTCGTCCTTGTACAGCAGAGGCACTTATTAGATTTAATGCAGAGAGAGTAGATTTAGTGCAGGTAGATAAGACCATTAAGTCTAGATTTGACAATTTAGCTTTTGAGGGGGAAAACAGGATATAGACACCCTCCTTTGTATTATTGTAGAGTCAGTATCAACATTAGTATTGAGGAGAAGGAAGGAGAACAAGCAGAGAGCTGGTGGAAAATCCCTATGTACAGATATTGAATTAATAGAGAAATTTGATTCAATTTCATGGCAGTGATTATTCTCTGTATATTGTTAACCTTATGTTGTTGTATGCTTGCTTCTTGTTATGCTTTCATTATATATGCTGCATATGTGATCTCATGGCAGATTAGAAATCTGGGAGAAAGGAGAGAATGAGTTTTGTTTAGTCCACGTGTTGAACCAGGAGATTCCTGCATAGAGTGCAGTTGAATTCTTCCGCATAGAGTGCGTAGAGGAGGTTCAATAGGAGAACTCTTACTCTCACCCACCAGGGGTGACTAAGTTGAATCCCATCCCATGGACGTGATTATCCTTTGTGTATTGTTGGGATTATGCCTTAGTATCTTTGTCTCTGGTTATATTCTTCTTTCGTATGCTGTGTACGTGATTATGTGGAAGAATTAAAAGCTGAGTGCCTGAGAGAATGAGTTCAATTGTTTCTCTGCTTAAGCCAGGAGATTCCTGCATCGAGCGCAGTTGAATACCTCCGCATAGAGTGCGTTGAGGAGGCTAAGCAGTTTAACTTTGGTTTCTCTTTAACTCAGAGTCGTTTTGGGTTATTCGAGCCATGCAGGTGAGTGCAGGTCGGATTGGAGTCTCAGAAGCACGTCTGAGAACAAAGAGAGGCCGGAGTCCTGTGATGGGGACAGTGCAGAGTCCGGAAGGACTTCAACCCTGGAAAGCGTTGGAGGTTGGACGCAGGGAGTGTTCGGAAAAGTTCTTAGAAGGAGCCAGAGGAACAGTGCTCAGAAGAATTAGCACCTTTGTTTTCAGTTGTACAGGACGGAGGTGGCGAAGTGGAGAAACTTTTCAAGAGGAAGAGAATCGACGACTTGAATTGTCATGGAGAATCACTGAGGTCGCAACCCGACTTATAGGTCAGATGCATCGGGAGTTCGCGGTGGAGGATTCTCGTTTCTCATAGGGTGAGCTCACGAGGATGCGAAACGCGACGTCCCGGAACGTTTGCATGAGGTACGTCGGGATTTGATGATGTGACAAGTGATCTCGGGATATCGGATCTCGGGGTCTGGAAGCCTCAGTCTGACCCCGGAAGTGACGAGTGGGCGAGGTCGCGAGATTCCGAGCTGTCGGCATCTCGGCACTTCGGGTCTCGGAGGTTGAGTATTCGGTGGCATAGGGTCGCAAGTCGCGATAGCGCGAGGCCCCGATAAAGAGAGACAGGGTCAGCGTTGACCAGAAGTATCGGATCTCAGAATCCGAGACTTAAATTCCCTGTCGCGAATTTCGCGAAGTCACGAGAACCGTTCCTTCATTATACGAAGAAGGGAGGATCGCTGGAGGTAACTGTGGGTAAAGAACTCCCAAGGGAGTTTTAAGAGCGTCGACTCTTCGGGCAGTAGAGAAAGAGAAGGTCCTGGTGGAGCGACTGTGCCGACGGTGAGGCAGGGGTTGCGTCAAATTAGCTATGCTTTTGGAATGGTTCTAGGTTGCCGCTACTAAAACAAAAATTCTTCTCCTTTCTTAATTTATGTAATGATATTAAAATGCTTCGCCAAAGTGTTCGAAATTGGGGTTCCTTTCTATCTACATTTCGAACTCTTTCAGGGTCCCCTCTTCCTTTTAGAAGTTTATGTCCCCTCTCTTTCTAATTCTAATATAATCACTTTCTTATAGTGACATAATACATGTTCCAACTTTTGGGTAACATGCGTGGAGCGATTTAAAGTTATTTATGTTCTTAAAGAACATAAAGAGATTTGGTTTAAAATGGTGCATTAGAGAAGCCATGAATAATGAGGTTGAAGTGTGGGAAATTTTCCAATGATTAAAAATCGTTTCTAACTTCACAAAGTACACCATAATTCCATGGGAGACTCTTCATTGATCATAAACTCCTTCAGAATAGAAGGGTGAATTGCATCTTCTACATTGGCCAAACTTATTCATAGAACAAAATTAGCTCTAGCCCAACATTTCATGCAGGTCCATCTCTATCATGTCTATTGGACTAACTAATCCAATGTCGATGAGATAGAAAATAAAGGCATATACTTGAGTGAAGGAATATTGAAATAAATTGATAAGGAGTACCCCCCCCCACACACAAATACTTCATTCCATGAAGTAACCTTAAGAGATCACATGGAGAAAATAGGTGATGAATCTCGATTATCACCCTCCACCATTGTTTTTCAAATCAATTTATTGAAGCAAGAGGGGCATTCAAGGCCCCTTCGTCATGCTACCATCCTCACACATGTAACGATAATTAGCCTCTTAATTCCTACCTCTATCACAAGCCCTCATTCTCCTCCCCACCAATGTGCATCAAGGCACCCACCCTCCTTATCCTTTGAACAACACTTATAGACGTCGACAAATCAAGAATATTAGGGGTGAAGGTGTTCATCACTTGCTAGATATGGTTCCCTTGTTGGAAATTGAAGCAACATCCTCCACTTTGCCAGCCACCTATCAACTATTAAATAATTCTCCCTACTATCTTATTTACAACAATGTCTTCTCTGGCCTTGTCAATCGCCACCTTTTCCTTCATAGTTGGTGCATGAGGTCGTGGTTCATCTTTCCAATGATTATCATGGACCTACCATATTTTAAATGTAGGGTTGAAGAGGAATTGGAGAAGCTTCAACAATCCACCCGCAATAGTGAGAATAGAGTCGAAGTGGCCTCCTCTTTTGTAGACCAAGCTATGCAGTGAGTGTTGGAAGATCATGTTGTATGCTCATGTTAGAGGCCATAATACCCCACTTCTCCAATTTAACTATAGGTGGCTCGATAATATATGCAGCATATAAGGGAATATGAGGTAGATGATTGATTCTCAATTGCTTGACTTAAAGAAAAATTGGCATAGTTGGAAATTGCAACAAATGCACTAGAACAATTGATAATGCATTTTCCAACATTTGTGTTCTCAACTAAATTCATGGTCCCCCAACTCCATCAAGTTCATGGACCTCTAAAGGATGCAACATATCACTCAAGTTTCACAGTTCATATGGATCTAGTGCTCGAGATGGATGTTAAATTATATTTGAAATGTAATTAATGCTTTTCTACTTTTAGGACACTACGTTAAACAATATAATAGTAGATGTGGAAACAAAAGACATGGATATGATGATTAAACCTAAACAATGAATTTTTAAGGTTATCGATTAATTATCAAAATTTATCTAAATTTTGAAACATCCATAATATAGGTTTGGCCATCATTTTCTGATTAAATACAAATTAATAATTTCAAATTAAAAAAATACACATCGAAGTTATTTTATAAAATTAAACTCATTTTTTTTTAAATATTCATATGCTAATAACCTCTCTTCTTTTGATTTTATATGATTATTAACTCTTTCTCTATCTTTCTCATTTTCTTTATTAATACATCTAATTGTTCATCTTTAAAACATTTAAAACATCCTCTACCTTAATAACTAAAAGCACAATACTAATCTATAACTACCCCTTTTTTTTAATGCATTCTTCTATCATTGTTGCTATATGCAATGAGCACATTTCATAAATAAACTTCCAATAACTAAATCTTATTTCATTCCCTACATTTCTAAAGTTGTAGTCTAAATGTTCTACGTTTCAATTCTTTTTTGATGATACTTTTCGGGGATATTTTCCCAAAATCCGGTGAGAAATTGTTAGATCCGTAGATTTAAGTGATTATTTCTGTATAATTCGAGTGCCCGGAGGGTTTTCTAGCATGCTTAATCCATTTATGCATTCATAAATGGATTTTAAACAATGGAAAATAGTAATTTCGTGTAGATTTATGTCATTGGATTCCGGCAAAAAAACCCAAAACATAGAACAGTTAGACAATGGTCATTTCTAAATCTTAGATAACATTTAAGAGATCCATCACATCATTCCCTTCTTAATCTGAAGCAAAGGAAAATATATGAGGTGAAAATGTAAGCGATTATTGTGTGCACATGTAGTGAAAACTAATATGGATTGGCATGAGGAATATTAAGAACTGAGTCAAGTTCAAAGGAGTGAACCTTGAGACAATATTCAAAAATTCTGGAGAAACGATGGTTAATTTGTCAGTTGGGGTATGGACATTTGAACATGCAAAGCATATTTTTATTAAATAAATTAAATATGGTGCATGGATTATTAGAGCTACAAAGGTTAGAGATATGTAAAGTCAATATTATAATTATGTAATTTTGTGCTATCCCAATCCATTGTTTATGTGTTCCTTAAGTGGAGACATTGAATAGATGATGATATTTGATGGTGGTCGTGAATATAATATTTTGGCAGTTTAGGTTGGATCAATTGATTGTTATTGATGTTTCTAAGAAATTCACTAGTTCTTTATCAATATGTGCTTGATTCGAATCCCCTTGGGTGAAATGCACTAGTCTATGCTTACAAGTTTATTATGGATGCCATCCTCAGATGTGAGGAAGCACCTCTTATGTTTCTTTGCAAAGTCTTACCTGGAAAAAAAAAAAACTGGCATTCCATAATTTTTATAACAATCATGGATTCTAGTGATAATGCACAACTATATATACACCTCAACATAATTGTGTTTTCACATATTAGAAGAATAAAACCATTATGGATATAAATTGGTGCAGGCTAAAGGTTAAAATAGAATTGGAATTAAACTATAGGCTAAATCTATCTAATCTATAGTATATTTACCAAATTCAATCCCAACGAAAGATTCAAGGAATATTACTCAAGAGAGTGCGAGAGTGGTACTAATCTTATGATGATACAATTGAGTTATAGTGTATATGCAAGTATTTAAGGAGGGATATGTTGGACAATAGATCACAAAATAATATCTTCTTGGATGCAATGAGTAGTCAAAAGCGTCTTGACTATGGGATTTAGGCTTGGAAATTGATGTTTCATGGAATGTTTTTTCCATCTCAAAAATGTATTTGACAGGTCAACGTATATTCAAGGCATAGAAAGTTATAGGAATAAAATAACCATGATTGTCAGTTTTGTGTCTATACAAATAAAAAACTTTTCAAAGTTATTAATTGTTGTGTGATAGAGGTTAAGTGAAAGAGGATTGAAGTGTATCTTCTCCACCAAAAATCTCTTCACTTCCTAATCCCAATTCCAAACTAGTACCATAGATGACAGTGGGAGTCATCTCGAAATTCCCTCTCCTCCATGCCAATTTTTTATATCAATTGAATAATCCATCAAATTTCAGTTGCCCTCCCATGCCTTGTATTGGATCTATGATTGAAATTGAAGTTCCAAGCATGAGAAATACCAACCATTGTGACGAAGTAGAATCTCCCCAACCACTTTGCTAAGCCTCTTAGTCATGTAAGTATTGGCCCCTCACACATGCTCCTAGTAAAAGCTTGAATCTAGTAATACCTTAAGCAATTATTTGTATGTTTGTTTCCATCCCAATAGTTCTTCTTGCTCCCAACAGATAGGTAGAGGGACAAAATATATCCATAGGATATTCAATACTTAAGCCTTCACCTTCCCCATTGAGAAAAAGGAAGGATCGAAAAGGAGATAGAATCAATCTAAATATTTTTCTCTAGGCCAAGGTAGTAAGGCGAGTGCCAGTGATAATGTTATCTCAGGAGGGCCTTCCTTCATAAGTTAGTTCCCAACAAATGAGGGTTTCATAGTTCATTGAAGAAGTTAAGCCACAATCACTCACTAATTGATTTCACGCATGAAAATTCAAAGAGTCCAAACTCCTAAAATGGGTGGGTCGGATGCACCTGAGACCACATTATAAAATATACACTAAAAGTACATATGGGGCACAAGGATATAATAATTTTTGGCTCAAATTCATGGAATAAGGAAACAAAATCACGGTGCCATGGGCCTTGTTTTTGGGATAAAGTTACACAATAACATGAACAATTTCTCAATTTCTTCAAGTTGATCCACATTAATTAAAGTTGAAGAATTTGATGTTAAATGTATTGAAAGAAAGCACAATAAATCAAGAACATCTAATACTAAAGTTGGGGAATATTTGGTGAATAGATCAATAACAAAGCTCATTTGGCCATTGATGGCTTGAAACATTATACATCTTATATTAAAGTTTTAAGAGTTGTTGGTGAAAAGATTAAGAACAAAGCAATTAAGTAAGCAACTTTGAGTTTTGTTTTTCGAAATGTTTGTATATACAAAATAACAAAAATATTTAAATTTTTCAAAGGACTTTGATACTTTTAGGTTTATAATAAATCCAGATTAAGTTGAATATGTGATAACTATTAATAAATTTAAAATAAATTTTTTTAAGTAAGATATATTAAGTATTGAAATGGATAGAAAAATACATAAATGCACAATACTATGGAAGTGTTGTTATTTTTAGTAGTATAATTAGAAAAGTAATATATATATATATATATATATATATATATATATATATATATATTCTATGGTATGGAATTTTTAACATACATATTTTTAAATTATTTCGTAAGATGTAATTTCTTAAGATTAAAATTTAGGAGAATAGGATGGTTGAATTTTCAGATATTTCATCACCTCCATGCATTCCCCGTCAACACGACCGATTTTCTCTCTCTTTTTCATACATACCAATTAAATATCTTTCTCTATTATCGTCCAAATTACGCAGGGAATATGTCATGACTTCTCCGAGACGAGCGAGAGTGAAGACAAAAACTTCCTTCACCTTTCTATCTCCTTCTCAATACCACGCTTCTCCAAGACCACCGGCCAAGATGAACCAAATTCAATACGACAACTTCTTTCACCTTTTGGTCTTGGGTCATTCATCACCTCCCCGACAACACAACCCATTTTATTTCTATGTGTATTCAGATCATCAACTTTAGGTAAAAGAACTCGAGGAGAAAGCAAGTGGGGATAGGTTAAAACCACCGAAGCCCGAAGAGCCAAAGAAATTTATAGCCTTCGATCTATGGGAGACATGCGTCAGAAGATCGCGTACTTCAGAAGCGGGGAGAAAGCAACATGGAGCAGAGGGTCACCCAAAGAGGATCCCCATCATCAAATGAGAAGGACGTGTGGTTGACGATCCTTAACTCAGGAAGAAAACACTCCGGGAGAAAAGGTGGTGTGAGCATCCGGGATCCCTGAACGTCGAAATCCCGAAGTGTACTCGAGTCGTTGATTTAGAAGGACACATGGCGTCTGATCTGGAACTTTGGGTACAGAGTACTTCAAGGAGAAAATACTTTGGAACGTTTGAAACTCCCAAACACCGAAGTCCTGAAGTCAATCAAGACCGTCAAAATATTTGAGGACATGTGGCGTCAGATTATGGACTTCGTAAACTTTCCACTCTAGAGGATTTGCAAGGTGGTTGTCTTGGCGCATGTTGTCTTGGCGTCTGGTCATATCCCACGGTCATATGCAATTATATATAGATGGAAGAACCCAAAGAACTTGGGAGAGGCTACCTGCCATCTCTGAGCTCAGTTCAGAGCATGGAGACCAAGGCTAGAAAGCTCTGGAAGAGAAGAATGGGATAGAAACCCCGAATGGGGGTTTTGATTCTCCTAAGAAGGGAGAAATTTTGATGCCCCCACTATGGGTGTGTTACATACCGACACTACTGGAAGAGCTTAGGCTACAGAAACAATCCCATGGAAACCCCAACATGATGCAGAGCAAGATCAGGGTGGCAAGGCAACAAATGGACATCTTGTTCGACTTCCATTGGGATGGATGGATGGTCGTAATTGGTACCAGTTGGCTACATTGCTTAGCCGGTCATATTGTATGGTTTCTTCTCGTGTTTTGAGGATGAAAAATGTGAAGGGGGATGGAATGTAGTATACCTAGGGAGGTAATATGGGGTACCTATGGAGGTACCCAATGGGAATGTGGTTATGTATTATTAGTGGAAGTGATTTAATATATGAGAATTTGGTCATTCAATGTAAGGTGGACTAGGTCCACTATATTAATAAAGGCCCACTATGGTAGTTAGATGTAATAAATGTGAGAAGGCTCTCTAGAAGGTTCCTAAGAGATAAAGAGAGATATATAAAGAAGTGTAAGCAATGTAATAAAACATAGTGAATAATATTGTGATTGTACAAGCAAGGATTGCTTGAGGAGTGTTATCCTTCCTTAAGGATTAATATATGGTGTTACCCTACCTCAAGGGTTTTGGTTATTTCTTATGTTGAGTGTCTTGGTGAATGGTTTGGTGTTTATTATTGGTTTATTGTTGAGATTTATATTTAGATCTATTCGGGTACTTAACAAGTTTTGTTTTTGGGGTTATATCTCATGGTTTAAAATTTTGTGTATTATGTGAATGATATCAAAATTTGATTATTTTAAATTTGTTAAGTCTTTAAAAATTATTTAAAAAGCGCATATTTTATAATATTTTGGATTTTAAGAGAGTTTATATGATAATGGAGAAATATTAAAAATATGACATCAACATATGTAATTATAATATGAGATATATATTTAATGAAACAAATTATGTCAAAAGTAAAAGTATAAGATAAGAGAAATATTGATATGGATTATATAGGGAAGGAAGTGAATGTAGAAATATAAATGGAAAAACACACACACACATATTGCAGAGAGCATAATAATATAGTAAAACTCAAATTGTATTAATGAATGAAATGGAAAAAGACTGTAAAATGCAAAGCAGTACAAACTAGTTAGAATGGTGGATGGTTTATCTATGAAGGGAGATGTGTCAGCTATCCTCATTCGTTATAAGAAAGTATAAGAGGACAAAAGTGAATTTTAACATAAATTATGATGCCCTGTGATGAAAAAATCCTTAAGATACAAAACCCTAACCCTAGAAATGATATGGCAAATGGAATGGAAACCTCAAGGAGGCTAGTTGAGACGTCAACTTCTCGGGGGCACAACTTTTTCATACAAACTCTATTTAGGGTTCTTATTGGACCATAATAAAGATTAATCCATGCTTTATGAGTTTGGTACGACACATAATCAAAGTTGTGGTATAATTCAACTATGAAAAATCCAAGGGAAATGCCCCAAAATGCACTAGAAGTTGGGGACCTATAAAACTATAGTAAAACTATGGATGTGGAACCATTATGAATCTGTAAAATATGTAGGTGGAAACCAGTATTCACCTATATAGTCTCCCCTTATGAATAAATGGTCCCTGTGACATTAAATTCCTCCCATAGATGGGGATACTTCTGTTGAATCTAACTTTTGGTGAGTCACTTGCCCTGGTGAAGGAGTTTTCTTTCTTTAATGACTTGATAGAGTTGGATGTTCTATTGGTGGGTTCCCTACATATTTATGTCCATTATTTTATTGGTTATCACCTACTCACTATAGGAAGGTTTGAGTTTTATAGGGGGCAAGTTCTTGACCACCTCTGAGCTGTCCAAGAGAGGTGGAAATTATGGTTAGAGCAGCTCCACGTTAAATATAGGGTGCAAGCCAAGCAAAGGGGGATTAATTCTTAATTCAAATACATTCTCACCCATAGCCTTGGTGATGGTGTAAGGCCTCTATTAGAGTGGGTGGAGTTTCTAATAGGGATCTAATGTGTTATTTCTACTAATGCAAACATACCTTATCTCCCACATGAACTTTCGTGGAACCTAATGTTGATCATGGTGTTTATTGTATTTGGCATTGTATTTCTATAAAATATCATGAAATTTTTGTTAAATGTGATGGATCTGTAGATGCAATGGAAAAGGCTACGTCAATTGGGGCCAAGGTCTATAACCTCGAGCACACCTGAAAAGGGTTTTGGCTAATATAACTATGAAGGGCTCTATTATAGCTATCCTAAACAAAAGGAAGGATATCATCCCATGTCCATGGATGTTTGGAGTTGTACATTCTCAGGATATGTAAAATCATCATGTTGACTACCTATGTCTATTGGGGGGTGGAAGGTAGTCAATTTGGTAAGTCTAGTGTCCATCCTTAACCATAGATTGGACTAGAAATTACTCAAGAACATGTTATCCCTATTTGAAATAATGCTCTATGGGAGCTCAAAATGAACCCAATCATTCTTGAAGAAGAGCTGAGCAGTGGTCCCTATTTTGATACTCTTCTTGCAAGGTATCAAAATATCCATCTTAGAGAATCAATCAACAACCATGAATACACAATAATTTCCATGCATGGTTGAAGGTAATCAAAACATGTAGCCCATTTTGATAGATTCCTAGGGTCTGTCTAGGGTAGGAAAAGCGCTGCAAAACCCATGACTCTTGATGGTAAGCTTACCAATGGAATAAATAGTACATGATGTAATATACATG
The DNA here is from genome assembly GCA_009831015.1 of Picea engelmannii. NCBI lineage: Eukaryota > Viridiplantae > Streptophyta > Pinopsida > Pinales > Pinaceae > Picea > Picea engelmannii. The sequence continues at coordinate 68,758 of ML789719.1, read as the reverse complement.
GTGGCATCTTGTTAGAGATTTATCTAGTAGAAGTACTTTGGCAGCACTACCACTATCTTTTCCATGCCAAAGTACTTGGCCACCCAATTGTAATTCACCTCCCAAATTACTTCTCATGCTACTTCAAGGAACACATAGATAGCCTAGGTGGCACAAAAATCATCCTAGAGATGGAAGTTTGAGACCAGTTTTCCTGCACCTAGTGTCAAATAGGTAACAAAAAAGTTGGGGTAATTTTCATACAATTGGGGCTCCCAAAGGTTTCATGTTTAGAATATTTGAGCACTATGGTAAATTCCACAACTGGTTGCCAGTTGAGGTAGTCTGCAATATGATTTGTGCTTCCCTTCTTATAATTGATGTTCAAGAATTGTTGTATGTACGTTCACCACTTTTGATGGCAGTCGTTCTATAACTTTCCCTACATTTGCATGAAATATAAGGTCTTGTGATAAATGTGGATGATCATCTCCTTCCCTATAATGTAATGCTTCCATTAGCGATAGGCATGCATAATAGTGTACATCTCCTTGTCACAATTAAGGTACTTGTGAACCTAATTGGAGAGTGTCTTGCTATGATAGGCCATTGGATGTCCATGTTGAGTGAGGACTGCATCAATAACATGATTTGAAGCATATGTCTCCATCTTGAAGCATTACTGTAGGTTTGGTAGAGTGAGTATTGGCATTGAACAAAGGGAGTGTTTTAGATCCTTGAATAATTCTTTTTGTTGTGACTTAGTTTGAACAAACTTGGATTTCTCCCCACCCTTGGTCACTTGGATTAGTTGCCAAGAAATATGAGAGAATCCCAACGTGAACCTATGATATAAGTTGGCAAGGCCCAAGAAACAATGGAGCTTTGGTAGATTCTTCGCAGTCGACCAATCATGAATGACTTGGATGTTGGATAGATGATGCACAATGTGTTCATCCATAATGTATCCGAGATAATAAATTCTTTGCATTTCAAATAAGAATTTCTCTAGATTGGAATGTAACTTGTGTTGCTTCAATATTCTCAGGTTCTATTGAATGGGATGCAAACACTCTACCCAAGTTTTGTTGAATATGAGGATATCGTCCAAACATACAACCACAAAATAATTTGTGAATTTCCACAAGATATCATCCATGATCTTCATGAATGTTTCTAGTGCATC
>ML789719.1:29195-59409 GCA_009831015.1 Picea engelmannii | reverse complement strand
GATACATGTTCTTTAGAATTTAAAATTAGGTAATATGGGGAAATTGAGAGTGATGTGAGGGGGGGGGGGCATAATTATAGCTTCCACCTTCACGTGGTTGCCCCTGTTTAGTAGAGAATGAACTATTCTCGAAACCAAAAGGAGCTCTACGCGACTGCACCTAATCATACCAACGATGTAGGTATGTCCATCATCAATTCATCATGTAAACCATAAACCCTAATTTAGTGGAGTCATTAATTTGTTCCCAGTGAATGGATTCATTGTTGTTGACATGGAATGGGACAACACATGTACCTTCTTAATTTTCCTTCACTTGATGTGGGCCTGATCATTCCTAGCCTTGAATTGAAAGTTGCCCCTAGTCTTAGTCGTCACCCTTCATGACAGTTGTCACCCAACGATCATTAGATCACAAGGTTGGAGGCATATGGGCATTGGGATCATGAGGCTTTATAACCCTACAGTAACAAGAGACATTAATTGAACTTTGACTAGATTGAAGGGTGCGTGCAATTGAAAATACTAACAACCCAAAACTAAAAGGGATCAATACACAGACAGTCAACGAGAGGTGATCTAGCTGAGGTGTGCAGGAATAGGCCTAGCACTATCAAAATTATCATTCTCCAAATATCTTATACAAATTTTACAAGGAAATTGTACTAGGACTAGACATAGGAAACAATGACCTGTGAATGGGGCCAACGTTGAAATGTTTTCAAACTATTTCTGTATGCATTGAAAGTTGACATGGATAGACTATTCGCATGCCTTAATGATATGGGAGGGTTTATGGACTCAAATTTTACTCACACACCCACTTTCTTCCATCATCAATTCATCATGTAAACCATAAACCCTAATTTAGTGGAGTCATCGATTTGTCGGGTTTTAGTGTTCCCAGTGAATGGATGCGTTGTTATTGACATGGAATGGGACAACACATGTACCTCCTTAATTTTCTTCCTTCGCTTGATGTGGGCCTGGTCATTCCTAGCCTTGAATTGAAAGTTCACCCTTTCTTAAAATAGGTTGTTCAACTTTTGTAAATTGCATGACAAACCCCAACCTAATTGCCCATTGCTCACAAATTTCATATGGTGTATATATAGGTACTTTTTACAACCATAGTTGATGCTTTTCAATAACTCTCATGTTCTTCCTTACCATTGCAATAGCCCTACTAGTGACCCATTTGTTGTCACAACTTGTGGAAACCACCATGTTTGTAGCACTATCCACCATAAACCCATGCCTTTGCCTTGCAGGTAGTTTTTTTGGTTTGTCAAACCTAGGTTTGGTCCTTTGTTTATTTTTTTTTGTGATTCTCAATAGTTGTAAGAGTTGAAACCGCCTTCTCCCTTTCTTCCCAAACTATTTGAATTGGTGCAAAAGAACCACCAATCATGAAATCACTTGAAGCAACATTCACATCATTGAGGGTGAAAAGTATATTTATTTTGGATCTAAGTTTTCCTTTAACAATTATGTATTAGGTCAATCTTTTTGAAGGTTCATCACCAATCATTGAACTCACTATTTACTTTCCTAACATGCTTCCTCCATGCATAATTATATTATTTTATATGAGGCCTTTGTCGGCTTTAGGCAAGGAAAATATGCTCCATGGAACCAATATTGACAATGCATGGTCCACCACATTGTTCCCTAGAGCCATGGAAAATCTTCTTAGAAGCAATGATGTATCTCTCCATCAACTTATATAAATAAGAAGAAGTAGGGATAATCCATTATATTTGACAAGGATCTATGTTGGAAATTGAAATTTATGTGATGGTAATATAAGCCTTGGTCTAATTGATCTTTCACATTATGGGTTAATGTTTGATTAAAGACATCCCTCTCCCTAAACAAGGAATCAAGTAGTTTGTCACTGGGAATTTTTCTAATGATTTATTTCTCACCATTAGAGAGGAATATAAATTAATGATAAATGCAATGGACTATATTTATATATTTATATCATTTAGAGAGAAATCTATTTATATCATTTTTGGGGAAAGTATGGAGGGTGGTAAGAACTTCACAAAGTAAATTAGAATTTGTGTTGCATGTTGACGGTCTATATGGAAATCATCGTAATACACATCCAACCTCGAGGTTTCATGCAGCAAATGGATTATTAGAGTACTATAATAAAACAAGGTCTCGAACTATCAACGGAATACAAAGTCTCATATTTGGTTTGTCTTTTAATGAACATTCATTATGGTGGTCCTCCATCCTTTGCACGAAGGAAAAACCTTCATTGAGACAACCTAGTTCTCAACCCTAAGAGGCATTAACATGATTAGAGATGTTTTTGTCTCCGAGACTTGGGAAAATTTTATCTAATATAATATTATATATAATATATATAATTTATAAATTATATATATTATATAATATATAAATTATAATATATACATTATATTATATATAACTATAATAAAAAGAAAAAAGAAAAAAAAATACCAAAAAATAAACAAATAACAAAACATAAGTTTGAAAAAAAAAAACACATTTCAACTCTCGCCTGAGCTAGCTGGAGCCGAAGTTGGTTGAAGTGAGAGTAGAGAGGAAGGCACATAGAGGAGAAGGAGGTCATGTAAAGGAAAAGGAAGGGAGGTTAGGGCACGCAGATGAGAAGGAGAGGAATTTAGGGCACGCAAAGGAGAAGGAGGGCACGCAGATGAGAAGGAGAGGAGGTTAGGGCACGCAAAGGAGAAGGAGAGGAGGTGAGGGCACACAAAGAAGGTAGGTCACACGAAGAGGAGGAGAAGGGGGTCAGGGCAAAGAGGATGGCACGTGGAGGAGGAGAAGGAGAAGGAGTTTGAGGACAGAGAGGAGGGATGTGAGGAGAAGGAGAAGAAGAAGGAGGTTGAGTAGAAGGAGAAGGAGGTCGAGGGAAGAGAGTGACGTAGCACCCCTACCTCAGCAGGTTTTGCGTGACCTCCCGGTCTTAGGATCGTTCTTAATCTTCTCCTTGAGTCTGATTGACTCTTCGATTTCCCCACAGAAAATCTCTCACACGCTAGTGTGTATCCACAGGTCCTTATGAGTTACGTCTGTGCGAGCAAGCACAAAGTGCCAACTCTCACCCACATGATCGCTGATATGACCACAATCCTCACCCGAAAGGATACTTTGGGTTTCACGACTTCGCAATTCTAGATGTGAGCCCCCTGACTTGACAATCTCCGAAACCCAAAAGGGATAACGGATCTCTGACTCCTTCCTTTGAATTTTCCCTGATGTGACCTACAACTATGAACTGGGGCCCAACTTTTCAGTGCCTTGGGATTTCTCTTATCAGTGATTGGAAATGCAACGACTCCTTTCGCCGAATTTTGAAACTGTGATAACCCCTCACCACAGATCAATGTCTCTGAGCGTTCTCACGATCTGAAGGTCCTGATTCTATCAAGATTTCATGAATCAGGAGTTCATGACTCTCGACTCCGAGTCACAACCTTCTTTGATTCCTGAACTCTGAAATGATGAATTTCAAGGACAAAATCAATGGCTCATGTTGATCCCAATCCAACGACCACTACTCATCCTGATCTTGTGAGTGCAGAATAACTCTCGGCCTTATCTTGCCGGTTAACTAGATCTAATAGCCCATGGTAGATCGACACTTCTCCTTTAAGAGTTTCCACCATCCTTTCCGTCTTCAACACTCCTTCGCCAAACACTCCGGCGGCAACCCTTCTGAGCTTTACTTCTTATGGGTGACCTCGACCTTTGTCTCCCTTTGAACACTTCAAAGGTTCTATCCCTTCTAAGCTTTCACTTGTGACTCAAGGGTCTCCAAATGATTTCCTGCATGCACTCCTTGCGTCATTTACAAACAACCTCTAGTTATTTGGCCCTTCGACTCTGTGCACTGCTTGCAATAGCAGTCCTTCAATCCTCCTCCTTGATGGATAAAATCCAATGCCTTAACCAGCCTGTGCACACCTTGCATGGCTCTGGGATAACCTTGCACTTCTACTGGTATGAGAACGACGATATCTCTCCTGAGCTTTCTGATATATAACTCAGAACCCTATCACGCACTCCTTGCGGGCATTCATTGCACTCCTTGCAGGAATTTCTCAGGAAGAGAAACAATGGAAACTTATACTCCTTCTCTCATAGAATTCATATATTCACCATGAAATCACAATCATACACATAGCATTGAAATAAATGCATAACAGAGAAACAAAACGACTATAAACATAACATTCAACAAATGTAAATAGTAAGCATGATAACACCATGAAATTGAGTCAAATATTTCATATATTAACTCAAGTGTTCCTGTACATGGGTTCTTCTCTATGTTCTTTCTTTCTACAACTCTCCACTAAAGCTCAACAACTTACATAATTGATACAATGCTCCTCCCTTTTTTCACAATGATACAAACGAGGGTGTCTATTATTCTATTTTCCCTCCTATAGTTCTAACTATCATATCATAATTAAAAGCTACATCTACTTTACATTCAATACACTTAAATGCCTCTAAAACCGACAGATGAGAGCAACGCTCAAGATCTGTTTACAATCTCCAAAACATAAATGTGAATATGCTCTCCTAGCTATTACCTTAATGCTTTCTTCATTCAAATTCAAAACACTTTCAAAATGCGTGTTGGTGCACTTCCATCTATCCTTGTCTTTGCACTTTCTTTGCTAGCTTGCGTACGATGCTCCTACATCATACTCCCTTGGATTGAAAATTCATGAACTCCTGTTCATGAGCTCCTACACCATCTGTCCATGTCCTTGGATATCTGCTTCACTTTCCCAACGGGCATCTTCGATCGGGTGTCCCTTCCATTTGAACAAATATTCAAAGTATATTTTTCTCCAGGTCTTCTTTCCGACCCTCTGGTCAATTATCTTTTCCATCTGCGGCTTTTTAGCTACAAGCCTCTGCTTAGCCCACTGAACTTCCTTCTGATCCTCGGATCTGTCTGGTTCATATGCTCTATAAGGGTATAGATCTACTATGTTTAATATGGGTGATATTCCTACCCCATCTGGTAATTCAATCTCATAAGTGTTTGCCTCAAACTTTCTTATGATCTTACACGGCCCAATTTTCTTCATCTTCATCTTATTATATGTTCCCCTTGGGAACATTTCCTTTCTGAGATGCACTAAAACCAAATCACCTACTTCAAATTGAAGTTCACTTCGGTGTTGATCTTCTCTATGCTTGTATTCCTGGTTGGAATTCCCCAATTACTCTCCAACTTTACTATGGAGCTCCTGCATTCCCGCTGCAAAATCTTCAGTGCTAGCACTCCTGAATTCACTCTGCTCCAAGTCCCTCAACTTAGATACTCCCCTCGGCTGCATTCCATACACAATATGGAATGGAATCTGTTCTATACTCTGGTTTGGTGAGTCGTTATACGCAAATTCTGCTTGCGGAAAAATCTAATCCCACTGACTGTGATGTTCAGCTACCAAACTCCTCAACAAATCTCCCAAACTTCGGTTTACTACCTCAGTATGTCCATCCGTTTGAGGATGATATGATGAGATAAAAGATAAATTAGTCCCCAGCTTTTTCCATAGGGTCCTCTAGAAATGACCAACAAATTTGGTATCCCTGTCCGATACAATACTATTGGGTAAGCTGTGAAGTCTAACAACTTCTTTGAAAAATAGATTAGCAACATGCGTTGCGTCACTGGTTTTCTGACATGGTATGAAATGTGTCATTTTAGAAAATCTATCAGCTACCATAAAGATTGAGTCACACCATCTTTGTGTCCTTGGCAGTCCTAACACAAAATCCATGCTTACCGCATCCCATGGCCTCTATGGTACTGGAAATGGCTTATACAACCCTGTATTCTGTCTTTTCCCTTTTGCGCGCTGACAAATTCTACACATGTTCACGAATTTCTTGAAATTTGTTCTCATCCCTGGCCAAAAATATGAGTTATTCAATTGCGTGAACGTTTTGTCATGGCCAAAATGTCCAGCCAATCCTCCACTATGTTTTTTCTTTCAAGAGGTTCTCTCTCATAGAGCATTTCGGTATACACAATTGGTTTCCCCTTAATAACATTCCATATTGGATCAAGAATTCAGTCCATTGGCTTCTGTCTCTGAGAACTGGATTCTCACATGTTTCATAAGCTTCTTTAAAATATGCATCCTCTCTATACATCTCCTTGAGATTGTTAAAACCTAAGGTCTTTACTCTAAACTCCTGCAGAATCAAACATTTCCTGCTCAAAGTATCATCAACTTTGTTAGTAGTTCCAGAAATATGCTTTATAACAAAAGTAAAGTTCTGCATGTATTCAACCCATTTTGCATGCTTCTGGTTCAACTTCTCCTGTCGAGTTATGAATTTTAAAGCATGGTTATCACTATACAAGACAAAATCTTTTGGAATTAAGTAATGTCTCCATTTTTTCAATGCATGTATGACCGCATAAAAATCCTTGTCACATGTTGAATATTTCATCTTTGTCTCATTCATCTTCTCACTGAAGTATGAAATCATCTTGTTGTCTTGGCTTAAGACCACTCCAATTGCAAATACCCTTGTGTCACATCTCACTTGAAATGTCTTGCTGAAATCTGGTAGAACCAGAACTGGTTGTCCAATTATCCTCTCTTTCAGCAACTTGAAACTTTCCTCCACTTCCTCCATCCAATGAAAAGATTTGTGTCTTTTCTTGACCGTGTCCATCATTGGTGCACATATCCCGCTAAAATTCCTAATGAATTTTCTGTAAAAACTAGCCAATCCATGGAATCTTCTGACTTCAAAGATACTCTTTGGCGATGGCCAATCTCTGATTGCTCTTACCTTCTCAGGATCCATCTTCAACTCATTCCAAGAGATTACAAAACCCAAATAAATGAGTTTTGTCTTCATGAAAGACAACTTCTTAAAATTTATTAGCAACTTATCTTGCTGTAACCTTCTCATCACTGCAGCTAAATGCTTCATATGTTCCTCTTCAGTCTTACTGAAGATCAGTATATCATCAAGATATACGATTACAAACTTCACAATGAAATCTTTCAAGACTTCCTTCATCAATCTCATAATAGTACTTGGCACGTTCGTCAAACCAAATGGCATGACAAGCCATTCATACAGCCTTTCATTTGTTTTGAATGATGTCTTCCATTCATCACCTTACCTCATTCTAATCTAATGATATCCACTTTTCAACTCAATTTTTGAAAAAAACTTTTCTCCACTCAAGCAATCCATAAAGTCATCCATCCTAGGTAAAGGAAATCTATACATGATGGTGATTTTGTTTATGGCCCTCAAATCTGTACACATTCTCCAGCCACCATCCTTCTTCAGACTTAACACTGTAGGTACAATGCATGGACTCAAGCTTTCTCGAACCAACCCTTTGTCCATCAAATCCTGGACTTGTCTCTTAACCTCATCATTCTCCTGCGGTGTCAATCTGTACGCTGCATTGTTTGGTAAACTCGCTCTAGGTATAAGATCAATTTGATGGATTATACTCCTGATGGGTGGAAATGAACAAGATAATTCATCCACTACGATATCAACAAACTCTTCCACCAATCCCTGAATTTCCTCAGGTAGATCATCTATCTTAGTACTAGTCAAGATGACTCTAGGTTTTCTTACCACAACAAACTGCATTTCCTCATCTTTCTTGACTTCCTCAAGAATCTCCTTCCCACTCATGAGAAGTATAGTATTGCTCACTTCTGGTTTCACCTCCTTGTCTTTGATTGGCAACAACATATGCATCCTACCATTCTTCTCCAAGGTGTATGTGTTCTTTCTCCCATCATGAACAACATTTCTGTCATATTTCCATGGTCTCCCCAACAAAAGATGACAGACATCCATGGAAATAACATCACATAAAATTTCATCTTTATATCCCCCTATTTTAAATGCAACTAAACATTGTTTAGTGACAATTACCTGATGTCCTTTTTGTAACCACGAGACTTTGTATGGGCTCGGATGTGCAACAGTCTCCAGTTCCAGCTTCTCCACCATTTCTATGGATACTACATTATTTGTGCTTCCACTGTCCACTATTACCTTGCATACTATGTCTTTGGTCTTGCAAGTAGTTCTGAATCAATTGTTCCTCTGGACTGGATTCCCCATCTCTTTCTCTGGCTTCAAGAGAGTTTTCCTCATCATGAGTGATCTTTCGCCTTCTGCATCTTCTGCCTCAACACTTCGCCTTTGGGCTTCAGAAATGTGAGCTGCACCTCCATCCTTTTTCCTATCAAGACATTCAAAGGATTTGTGTCCGATCTTTCCACAGACAAAACATTTTATCTCACCTCCTCTGCCTCTTCCTCTTCCTCTGGATCACGGAAAAGTGTTCATGTCGGCATATTGTCTCCCCTGTGAGCTTCCTCCTCTTTTAGGGTGAGTATGAGGTTTCTTCTCTTCCTCCTTGGGTTTCTGTACTATGTCCTAGGCAATTGATTTGCCTCTTCTCTGACTTCTTCCTTGGCATCTTTGACCTTGCTTTCGGGCCAATTTCCCTTCTGCCTTCGAAGCCATTTGATAATAATCTTCCACATTCCTAATGATTAACATGCTTATTTCATCCTGAAGCTCATATCTCAAGCCATTCAGATATCTGGCGACTTTTTCATCATCACTCTCACGATGACCAGCTCTGATGTTCAATCTGTAGAAATCTCCAGTGTACTCCTTCACTGTCATCATTTTCTATCTCAAATTCTACATTCTTTGAAACAGATTGATCTGGTAGTCTCTGGGTATAAACTTGGCTTTCATTTTGGCAACCATCCTATCCCAGCTTTTGATTCTTTGCTTTCCTTTGCAGTGTCTATCAGCCTGCAGTTCATCCCACCACAGTGTTGCATGCCCTTTAAGTCTAGTGATAGCATGTTTGACCTTCTTGTCTTCCTCGACATCCTCATAGTTGAAGTATTTGTCTAGATTTATAAACCAATCTAGAAGCTCCTCAATGTCTAAGTTGCCTTCATACATCGGAATTTCCATATTTGCTCTGGAACATATTCTCGCAACAGCTTTGAATAGACATTCTTTTGTAGCATCTTCGACTACAACTTCTTCTTCATTTCCAGCCTCATTCTCGCTTTCAGCCTCACTAACATCTCCAACATTAATTGTCCATCTCTGTGTTGTCTCCATATCATCTAGTTGAGCACGAAGTTCTCTCATCTCCCTTTCCACGGCTAGATTGGGCATTGCTCGCTCTTGGCGTCTTCTTGGAGGCATTGTTCAAATCTATTCCTCGTAGAATTCGAATCATGACTTTCCTTCTATCTCCTCTTCACCTACAAAAAATATTATTGTAGGCTCTGATACCACTCTAACGCAACACCCCTACCTCAACAGGTTCCGCGTGACCTCTCGGTCTTAGGATCGTTCTTAATCTTCTCCTTGAGTCTGATTGACTCTTCGATTTCCCCACAGAAAATATCCCACACGCTAGTGTGTATTAACTAGTCCTTATGAGTTACATCTGTGTGAGCAAGCACAAAGCACCAACTCTCACCCACGTGATCGCTGATATAACCACAACCCTCACCTGAAAGGATACTTCAGGTTTCGCGACTTCGTGATTCCAGATGTGAGCCCCCTGACTCGACAATCTCCGGAACCCAAAAGGGATAACGGATCTCTGACTCCTCCCTTTGACTTTTCCCTGATGTGACCTTCAACTATGAACTGGGGCCCAACTTTTCAGAGCCTCGGGATTTCTCTTATCAGCTATTAGAAATGAAATGACTCCTTTCACCGACTTATGAAACTACGATAAAACCTCACCACAGATCAACGGCTCTGAGAATTCTCATGATCTGACGGTCCTAATTCTATCAGGATTTCATGAATCAGGAGTTCACGACTCTTGACTCCGAGTCACAGCCTTCTATGATGCCCGAACTCCGAAACAACGAAGTTCAAGGACAAAATCAATGGCTCATGTTGATCCCAATCCAACAGCCACTACTCCTCCTGAGCTTGTGAGTGCAGAATAACTCTCAGCCTTATCTTCCTTACTGGTTAACTAGATCCAATAGCCCATGGTAGATCGACACTTCTCCTGGAAGTGTTTCCACTGTCCTTTCCGTCTTCAACACTCCTTCACCAAACACTCCAGCATCAACCCTTCTGAGATTTCACTTGTGACTCAAGGGTCTCCAAAATATTTCCTGCACACACTCCTTGCGTCATTTACAAAAAACCTTCGGTTATTTGGCCCTTTGACTCTGTGCACTTCTTGCAACAAAAGTCCTTCAATCCTCCTCCTTGATGGATAAAATTAAATGCCTTAACCAGCCTGCGCACACCTTTCACAGCTCTGGGATAACCTTGCACTTTTTTTGGTATGAGAACGATGATATCTCTCCTGATCTTTCTAAGATAAAACTCAAAACCCTGTCACGCACTCCTTGCAAGAATTTCTCAGGAAGAGAAACAATTGAAACTTATACTCCTTCTCTCACATACTTCATATATTCACCATGAAATCACAAGCATACACATAGCATTGAAATAAATTCATAACAGAGAAACAAAATGACTGTAAACATACCATTCAACAGATGTAAACAATAAGCATGATAACACCATGAAATTGAGTCAAAGATTTCATATATTAACTCAAGTGTTCCTGTACATGGGTTCTGTTAGCGATCAAACGCACTAGCAATTTTTTGAAGAATGATGCCTAATCTTGCAGGAAACTTTTGAATGCCTTCCCGAGCTCCAAATTCATATCTGAAAGTACCGTTGGAAATCTTAGGATGTCTAGTTGTCAATCAACTATTTGAGTGTGTGAAACGACCTTTCCACGGTTGGGAAAATTGATTGTTCCCAAGGCAGGTTATTTCTGGAAAACCTGCACTTTTGGTGGTTAACTAGCCCCGAATTTCACCTTCATTAACCACCGAAAGAAGACCTTTCGGTAGTTAAAGCACCTAGTTTTGCCAGTGTTAACCACCGAAATCCTGTCATTGCCAGAATGACCGAATTTTTGCCCAGATCGGGATTTTTTGAGTTGGAATGTTTTGAAACCTCTTCAAATAGACATTCGTCGAATTATCAAGTCAGATCCAATAGCTATTTTTGATGGATAAGGGAAAGAAGAGGTGTTTCAATCATTTTTGGTACCTTTTTCAAAAAAAGAAAATTAGGGTTTTTGCACACCTCAGCAAATTCGAATTTTATCTCTTGGAAGAGTCATCAATCAACCTTGGAAGGCTATTTTGCACTGCACATAGACTCTACAAGATTTGAAGACCATGGAATGTGGATTTGACCTCATTTTTAGGACCATCCCTTATCTTTTGCAAACTGAATTTTGACTTTCTATCTTTAGCATATCTGATCCATGCTTTTAGGATCTCAAAACTGCATTGTAAAGCTATAAAGCTAAAGATAGAAGATGAACTAAGTGTTGGACTTTGGATACTTTTTTCAGATTTTGTACTCAAACTTCTCATTTTCATATTAAGTAATACAAGCTTATTTTTCCATAACTTGTTCAGATTTCATATTCTTATCTATTCTATACTTGCACCTAGATATTATATTCATGTTGTTATGCTTATTTATGCTGGATAACTGTCATCTTATTATTGCATTCATAAGTTAAACTTTGCAAGTATTCTTGTGATTATTGTAATTGGCCATCCATATATGCTTTATACGTGATTCTGCTGGAATAATAGTTATTTCTTCATACATCCATTTATTTGTAAACTCTCTGAACATTTGTGGTTGAAAGCCTTGTCCATCTAAATGTGTTCATGCATGTTTTAAGTGAGAAATGATTCAGTCATCCGACTTGATCCAAACCCACACTTATTATTGAGAAAACAATTACCAAAATATTAAGTTATCAAGCATCTCTGACTTACAGCCTAGGAGAGTTTCCTGGAGTGATAACAAATTGGCGTCGTTGCCGGGGAGAAGAGATTGAAGATCAACTTCCCTAGGAGATGACATTAGATCTACTCCTTGATGATAGACAAGGATTAGACATTACATTGGTTGTAATCATCTATCTGGTGACTCCACGAAGGACGAATTCAATGGCGACTCCATGAAGGATGGATCTGTTAGTGACTCCACTGGTATGACATGAACTAGATCTTTGCTAAGAGGTATGCATTCTATGATTTTTCAAAAATTGTTGGTTTCCCTAATCCAGTGCCTAGCAGAGATGAATGGGAATGCAGCCTTCCCAGATTTTGAGGAGAAGAATGGGAAGTGCCAGCTGAACATTTGTTGGACTTCCATGATTACATGCATCGGTTGCAAGTTGTGCATGAGGATGTTCAGATCCGGCTCTTCTGTTTTTCATTACAGGGGATTGCTCGTGATTGGTACCGGTCTCTTCCTATTGCCAGTATCAACTCTTTGGCAGAGTTTCATGTTGCCTTTCATTTGTTTTGTAAAGAGATATTTTAAACAAACCTTCTATTTCCTGAATGTTGTCATGAATTCAACTTACTAACTAAATATTCAGAAAATTATGAAGAGTATGCTATTAAAGGAGATATTTCTCATTATGACCAAGACATTGATGAGCTTCACAATAATAGCCATAGTATAAGTTCTTTTGACATTGTGTCGAATGCATCTATTGTCTTAGGCTGTCAGGAAAATAGAATTGTCCCCTTTGAAGACTTGAAAGGTGATGAGAAGATTGACAAATCAGCAAGTGAAAGTGTTGAATCTGCAATAGATGCTGAGGGCAGCTCTCAATTTTCTGGTTTGCAAGGGCTGGAAGATCTCAGTATATATGAGGAGGAAGGAGATGAGCTGAAAGGTTCAGATCAACAATCCCTCTTATATGACTCTCTGACAGAGGATGAGCAGTCTGTATTCAACATTGAGACCAGTAATGGTAAAAGAGAGAAGAAACAATTAGATCAACAGTTTATCATGCATGTTTCTTTGTCATATATTGAGCACCCAGCTTGGTATGAATTTTCAGATACGATTGCCACTCATATGGAGATGTTTTGCAGCAAGAAAATTCCAGTTGTCGCCATCGTTGAGGTCAGATTTTTTTATTGTATGTTTGATTTTAAAGATTATGTTTTAGATCCTACAGTGTGGTTGTCTATAACTTTACATAAAGTTGCAAGTCAATTTCTTTCTTGGCTATTATGGAAATCTGCGTTTACCCAACCAAAATTTCAGATTTGGTTAGTACTAGGAGTAGGCAGAGGAATAAGCTCCTCATACAAGCAATTAGATCTTTTTCAATTGTTGATTTCATGAATAAATAGAGCAGACTACAGGAAGACTACAGGTTTGCAGAGGGTACTGATGACAGGACAGGTGTCCAAGAGGATGTGCTGCAAATGTACCTGGTGGTCTTCGTCCAACAAAGAATGGAGAGGGTCATCTTCCTACTGTTGTAGTGTATATACTATACATTGAAGATTGCTTATGGAGTTTAGTGTTTTACCCATGGGAGAATCTGGACTTCAGAAAACATTGGTGCAAGTGTCTTGAGCAAGCTTCAACAACAAAAGAAATCGGGGCATCTTTTTGGCTCATTTCATTAGTAACAGGTTGGACTAAACATGCAAATGATTTTTCCCCTCAACTTTCTGCAAATCATATAGGAACAAGCTCTATTCTCACGGCCGCAAAACAGGGAGGTGGAAGGCTCTCTACTTAAGTACTTCATTGCATCTTACCATGTGTGATAGCAAAGCAAGATGGACGCTAAGGTGGATTTATGAGAATACCTGAAATTCTTTATGCAAAGACTGCCAAGTGCCTGAGAGATGAAAATAGGTGTCGGAGAGGTTGCTTGAAATGTGGAATTACAAGAACAATCATTGCGCCAATCTAGGCTAACTCAGAAATCGAGTCCACATTTCAAGTCATCAAATCCCAATATCAAACCGATTTCAATCTCTTCATTTTACCAAATGAAACCTCGCCATATGCAAAGATTGTAATATTTGGATTTGCGTGAAACATGGGATCTATCCATCCACGGTTTGATAAATTTATGCAGGTATGAGACCGCATGAAAAGGCCACGCATGTGTTAATTGTTGAATATAGTTTGGTTATAAATCATTTTGACAGGTGAAAGCATCATATCGCATGCAAATCGCGTCATGAAGAAAGCCACAGAGAAGTTCATAGTTTGACGATGCAGGCGAAGGCATTATCAGTCTGGAAGGAGGGGAGACTCTGCACAGGTTTCGTTGCGCACATTCCCTACCATGACGTTCAAAAGAAGGAATGGAGACCGTAACAAGCATGGGCGTGGCCATGTTAAATTCATTCACTGCTCTAATTGTGGCAGATCCACTCCCAAGGATAAGGCCGTGAAGAGGTTTCTTATTCGCAACATAGTCGAGCAAGCTATCGTGCGTGATGTTCGGAAGGCCTACGTTCATGATGGATATATTCTTCCAAATCTCTACGCAAAGATAGAGTACTGTGTTTCCTATGCTATTCACTCTCATGTTGTCTGCGTCAGATCTCGGACTGATCATCGCAAACGTGACCCCCCACAACATTTTAGACAATGGGAGGAAGGTCCTAGGCCTGGCTAAGGTCCTCGACCAGGTGTCACAAATCCACCAGCTAGTCCTCAATAAATTTTTCATTTCAATTCAACATATCAAGACAAATGCTTTGTATCTGAAGCTGATGGAAAATGAAAAGTCAAAGAACCAATCCCCATTACACAAATATGATGCATGAATTTACCCAATCTGGTGGAGTAAGACCTTTTGAAATTTCACTTTTGGTTGTTGTTTATGATGATAAATCATCATCAGTCAAATCAGAGTGTTGTAGTAGGTCACTTAGCAACTTGGGAAATTCAAGTCAATCTCTTCCAGACTTGAAGGCATAATATCTGGGAACAATCGAGTATATATCCCAAATTTTCAGGCACACAATTAGTGGCAATTAAAATGATCAAAGATAGTCGAAGATAAGAAGACAGGTGGCGGAGCATCAATAGAAATAGTCAATTTCCAGCCTTCAAAGACACTTGCTATTATATTGGAGATATCATGAGATATTCCATATTTTCAGGAAGACATTTTCAGGTAGAAGACTCGGAAAATTTTAGGAGGAAATGAAGTTAGTTGTAAATGAAAGATTTGATGGAGACAGAGGGCTCAAAATATTTTAGCTGTCTCCTATTTTTTGCATTATTTTTAATTTTTATTTCCTAGTAGATAGGGATAATCTGTTGGTGACATTTTTCTATTTATGATAGCACTTCTGTAATATTAATGATAGAGGCCTGAGGGGCTAAGGGTTGTAGCTTCTAGGAGTGAAATCACAGAAGTCTTTGCCAAGTTTATGATGGCAAAAATGCAAAGGTTGGAACTTTCGAGTTTATTGTTGATGAAGCAGTCATAGCTACAGCTACAGGGCACAAACAATCTACTGGAGCTGATTGAAAAGATAAATCTCAGGAACAACATAAAGCTATTGCAAGCTTTTAGAGTACTTTGTCATCCACCTGATGAGTGTACTATTTCTATAATAGTCGACATGGAATTTCCAAAACCAGATGATAAATTGTAAAGGATGAATGACTCCATGCCCAATACTAAAGGAACAAGGTCTACCAGGTTCTTGGAAACCTCGCAGGGAGGTCTCCATCCCAGTTGGAGCCAGATGTTAGCGATCAAACGCACTGGCAATTTTTTGAACAATGATGCCTAATCTTGCAAGGAACTTTTGGCTGCCTTCCCGAGCCCCAAATTCATATCTGAAAGTACCGTTGGAAATATTAGAATGTCTAGTTGTCAATCGACTATTTGAGCATGTGAAATGGCCTTTCCACAGCTGGGAAAATTGATTTTTCCCAAGGCAGTTTATTTCTGGAAAACCTGCACTTTCAGTGGTTAACTAGCCCTGAATTTCGCCTTTATTAACCACCGAAAGTAGAGCTTTCGGTAGTTAAAGCACCTAGTTTTGCCAGTGTTAACCACTAAAAGCCTGTCACTGCCAGAATGATCGAATTTTTGCCCAGATCAGGATTTTTTGAGTTGGAATTGTTTGAAACCTCCTCGAATGGACATTTGTCGAATTATCAAGTCAGATCCAATAGCTATTTTTGATGGATAAGGGAAAGAAGAGGTGTTTCAATCATTTTTGGTACCTTTTTCAAAGACAGAAAATCAGGGTTTTTGCACACCTCAGCAAATTCGAATTTTATCTCTTGGAAGAGTCATCAATTAGCCATGGAAGGTTATTCTACACTGCACAGGGACTCTACAAGATTTGAAGACCATGGAATGTGGATTTGACCTCATTTTTAGGACCATCCCTTATCTTTTGCAAACTAAATTTTGACTTTCTATCTTTAGCATATCTGATCCATGCTTTTAGGATCTCAAAACTGCATTGTAAAGCTATAAAGATAAAGATAGAAGATGAACTAAGGGTTGGACTTTGGAGACTTTTTTCAGATTTTGTACTCAAATTTCTCATTTTCATATTAAGTAATACAAGCTTCTTTTGCCATAACTTGTTCAGATTTCATCTTCTTATCTATTCTGTACTTGCACCTGGATATTATATTCATGTTGTTATGCTTATTTATGCCCGATAACTGTCATCTTATCATTGCATTCATAAGTTAAACTTTGCAAGCATTCCTGTGATTATTGTAATTGGCCATTCATATATGCTTTATATGTGATTATGCTGGTATAATAGTTATTTCTCCATACATCCATTTATTTGTAAACTCTCTGAACATTTGTGGTTGAAAGCCTTGTCCATCTAAATGTGTTCATGCATGTTTTAAGTGAGAAATGATTCAATCATCCGACTTGATCCAAACCCACACTTATTATTGAGAAAACAGTTACCAAAAGATTAAGTTACCAGGCATCTCTGACTTACAGCCTACGAGAGTTTCCTAGAGTGATAACAAATTGGCACCATTGCCGGGGACAAGAGATTCAAGCTCAGCTTCCCTGGGAGACGACATTAGATCTACTCCTTGATGATAGACAAGGATTAGACATTACATTGGTTTTAATCATCTATCTGGCGACTCCACAAAGGACGAATTCAGTGGCAACTCCATGAAGGATGGATCTGTTGGAGACTCCACTGGTATGACATGAACCAGATCTTTGCTAAGAGGTATGCGTTCTGTGATTTTTCAAAAATTATTGGTTTCCCTAATCCAGTGCCTAGTAGAGATGAATGGGAATGCAACCTTCCTAGATTTTGAGGAGAAGAATGGGAAGTGCCAGCTGAACATTTGTTGGACTTCCATGATTACATGCATCGATTGCAAGTTGTGCACAAGGATGTTCAGATCCGGCTCTTCTGTTTTTCATTAGAGGGGATTGGTTGTGATTGGTAGCGGTCTCTTCTTATTGCTAGTATCAACTCTTTGGCAGAGCTTCATGCTGCCTTTCATTTGCTTTGTAAAGAGATATTTTCAGCCAACCTTCTATTTCCTGAATGTTGTCATGAATTCAACTTACTAACTAAAGATTCAGAAAATTATGAAGAGTATGTTGTTATAGGAGATATTTCTCATTGTGACCAAGACATTAATGAGCTTCACAATAATAGCCATAGTATAAGTTCTTTTGACATTGTGTCGAATGCATCTATCATCTTAGGCTGTCAGGAAAATCGAATTGTCCCCTTTGAAGACTTGAAAGGTGATGAGAAAATTGACAAATCAGCAAGTGATAGTGTTGAATCTGCAGTAGATGTTGAGGGAAGCTCTCAATTTTCTGGTTTGCAAGGGCTGGAAGATCTCAATAGATATGAGGAGGAAGGAGATGAGCTGAAAGGTTCAGATCAACAATCCTTCTTATACGACTCTCTGACAGAGGATGAGCAGTCTGTATTCAACATTGAGGCCAGTAATGGTAAAAGAGAGTAGAAAAAATTAGATCAATAGTTTATGATGCATGTTTCTTTGCCAGATGTTGAGCACCCAGCTTGGTATGAATTTTTAGATCCGATTGCCACTCATATGGAGATGTTTTGCAGTAATAAAATTCCAGTTGTCGCCATCATTGAGGTTAGATTTTTTGATTGTATGTTTGATTTTAAAGATTATGTTTCAGATCCTACAGTATGGTTGTCTATAACTTTACATAAAGTTGCAAGTCAATTGCTTTCTTGGCTTCTATGGAAATCTGTGTTTACTTGACCAAAATTTCATATTTGGTTAGCAGTAGGAGAATGCAGAGGAATAAGCTCCTCATACGAGCAATTAGATATTTTTCAATTGTTGATTTCATGAATAAATAGAGCATACTACAGGAAGACTACAGGTTTGCAGAGGGTACTGACAACATGATAGGTGTCCAAGAGGATGTGCTGCAAATGTACCTGGTGGTCTTCATCCAACAAAGAATGGAGAGGGTCATCTTCCTGTTGTTGCAGTGTATATACTATACATTGAAGATTGCTTATGTAGGTTAGTGTTTGGCCCATGGGAGAATTTGGACTTCAGAAAACATTGGCACAAGTGTCTTGAGCAAGCTTCAACAATAAAAGAAATCGGGGCATCTTTTCAACTCATTGCATTAGTAACAGGTTGGACTAAACATGCAGATGATTTTTCCCCTCAACTTTCTGCAAATCATATAGGCACAAGCTATGTTGTCACAGCTGCAAAATGGGGAGGTGGAAGGCTCTCTACTTAAGTACTTCAGTGCATCTTACCATGTGCGATAGCAAAGCAAGTTGGACGCCAAGGTGGATTTAGGAGAATACCTAAAATTCTTTATGCAAAGACCGCCAAGTGCCTGAGAGATGAAAATAGGTGTCGGAGAGGTTGCTTGAAATGTGGAATTACAAGAACAATCATTGCACCAATCCAGGCCAACTCATAAATCAAGTCCACATTTCAAGTCATTAAATACTAACATCAAACCGATTTCAATCTCTTGATTTTACCAAATGAAACCTCTCCATATGCAAAGATTGTAATATCTGGATTTGCGTGAAATGTGGGATCTATCCATCCACGGTTTGATAAATTTATGCAAGTATGAGACCGCATGCAAAGGTCATGCATGTGTTAATTGTTGAATATAGTTTGGTTATAAATCATTTTGACAGGTGAAAACATCAGATTGCATGCAAATCGCGTCATGAAGAAAGCCACGGAGAAGTTCAGAGTCTGACGGTGCAGGCGAAGTCATTGTCAGTCTGGAAGGAGGGGAGACTCTGCACAGGTTTCGTTGCACACATTCCCTACCATGACGTTCAAAAGAAGGAATGGAGACCGTAACAAGCATGGGCGTGGCCATGTTAAATTCATTAACTGCTCTAATTGTGGCAGATCCACTCCCAAGGATAAGGTCGTGAAGAGGTTTCTTGTTCATAACATAGTCGAGCAAGCTATCGTGCATGATGTTCAGGAGGCTTGCGTTCACGATGGATATATGTTTCCAAAGCTCTACGCAAAGATACAATATTGTGTGTCCTGTGCTATTCACTCTCATGTTGTCCACGTCAGATCTCAGACTGATCGTCACAAACGTGACCCCCCACAGCGTTTTAGACGGCGGGAGGAAGGTCCTAGGCCTGGCCCAGGTCCTCGACCAGGTGTCACAAATCCACCAGCTGGTCCTCAATAAATTTTTCATTTCAATTCAACATATCAAGACAAATGCTTTGTATCTGAAGCTGATGAAAACGAAAAGTCAAAGAACCAATTCCCATTACACAAATATGATGCATGAATTTACCCAATCCAGTGGAGTAAGACCTTTTGAAATTTCACTTTTGGTTGCTTGTTATGATGATAAATCATCATCATTTGAATCAGAATGTTGTAGCAGGTCACTTAGCAACTTGGGAAATTCAAGTCAATCTCTTCCAGACTTGAAGGCATACGATCTGGGAACAATCGAGTATATATCCCAAATTTTCAAGCACATAATCAGTGGCAATTAAAATGATCAAAGATAGTTGAAGATAAGAAGACAGGTGGCAGAGCATCAATAGAAACAGTCAATTTCCAGCCTTCAAAGACGCCTGCTATTAGATTGGAGATATCATGAGATATTCCATATTTTCAAGAAGACATTTTCAGGTAGAAGACTCAGAAAATTTCAGGAGGAAATGAAGTTAGTTGTAAATGAAAGATTTGATGGAGACAGAGGGCTCGAAATATTTTAGCTGTCTCATATTTTTTGCATTGTTTTTAATTTTTATTTCCTAGTAGATAGGGATAATTTGTTGGTGACATTTTTCTATTTAAGATAGCACTTCTGTAATATTAATGATAGAGGCCTGAGGGGCTAAGGGTTGTAGCTTCTAGGAGTGAAATCGCATAAGTCTTTGCCAAGTTTATGATGGTAAAAACGCAAAGGTTGGAACTTTCGAGTTTATTGTTGATGAAGCAATCATAGCTATAGCTACAGGGCATAAACAATCTACTAGAGCTAATTGAAAACATAAATCTCAGGAACAACGTAAAGCTATTGCAAGCTTTTAGAGTGCTTTGTCATCCACCTGATGAGTGTAATATTTCTATAATAGTCGACATGGAATTTCCAAAACCAGATGATAAATTGTAAAGTCTGAATGACTCCATGCCCAATACTAAAGGCAAAAGGTCTGTCAGGTTCTTGGAAACCTTGCAGGGAGGTCTCCATCCCAGTTGGAGCCAGATGTTAGTGATCAAACGCACTGGCAATTTTTTTAAGAATGATGCCTAATCTTGCAGGGAACTTTTGACTGCCTTCCTGATCTCCAAATTCATATCTGAAAGTACCGTTGGAAATCTTAGGATGTCTAGTTGTCAATCGACTATTTGAGCATGTGAAACGACCTTTCCACGGATGGGAAAATTGATTTTTCCCAAGGCAGTTTATTTCTGGAAAACCTGCACTTTCGGTGGTTAACTAGCCCTTCATTAACCACCAAAAGAAGATCTTTCGGTAGTTAAAGCACCTAGTTTTGCCAGTGTTAACCACCGAAAGCCTGCCACTGCCAGAATGACCGAATTTTTGCCCAGATCAGGATTTTTTGAGTTGGAATGGTTTGAAACCTCTTCGAATGGACATTTGTCGAATTATCAAGTTAGATCCAATAGCTATTTTTGATGGATAAGGGAAAGAAGAGGTGTTTCAATCATTTTTGGTACCTTTTTCAAAGGCAGAAAATTAGGGTTTTTGCCCACATCAGCAAATTCGAATTTTATCTCTTGGAAGAGTCATCAATCAGCCTTGGAAGGCTATTCTGCACTGCACAGGGACTCTACAAGATTTGAAGACCATGGAATGTGGATTTGACCTCATTTTTAGGACTATCCCTTATCTTTTGCAAACTGAATTTTGACTTTCTATCTTTATCATATCTGATCCATGCTTTTAGGATCTCAAAACTGCATTGTAAAGCTATAAAGCTAAAGATAGAAGATGAACTAAGGGTTGGACTTTGGAGGCTTTTTTTATATTTTGTACTCAAACTTCTCATTTTCATATTAAGTAATACAAGCTTCTTTTGCCATAACTTGTTCAGATTTCATCTTCTTATCTATTTTGTACTTGCACCTGGATATTATATTCATGTTGTTATGCTTATTTATGCCTGATAACTGTCATCTTATCATTGCATTCATAAGTTAAACTTTGCAAGTATTCATGTGATTATTGTAATTGGCCATTCATATATGATTTATATGTGATTCTGCTGGTATAATAGTTATTTCTCCATACATCCATTTATTTGTAAACTCTTTGAACATTTGTGGTTGAAAGCCTTGTCCATCTAAATGTGTTCATGCATGTTTTAAGTCAGAAATGATTCAGTCATCCGACTTGATCCAAACCCACACTTATTATTGAGAAAACAGTTACCAAAAGATTAAGTTACCAGGCATCTCTGACTTACATCCTAGGAGAGTTTCCTGGAGTGATAACAGGTTCTTCTCTATGTTCTTGCTTTCTACAACTCTCTGCTACAACTCAATAGCTTACAGAATTGATACAATGCTCCTCCCTTTTTTCACAATGATACAAACGAGGGTGTCTATTATTCCGTTTTCCCTCCTACAGCTCTAACTATCATATCATAATTAAAAGTTATAGCTACTTTACATTCAATACACTTAAATGCCTCTAAACCCAACAGATGAGAGCAATGCTCAAAATCTGTTTACAATCTCCAAAACATAAATGCGAATACGCTCTCCTAGCTATTACATTAATTATTTCTTCATTCAAATTCAAAACACTTTCAAAATGCGTGTTGGTGCACTTCCATTTGTCCTTGCCTTTGTGCTTGCTTTGTTGGTTTGCATACGATGCTCCTGCATCAGAGAGGAGGGCAGACGAAGGAGGAGAAGGAGGTCGACCTGCACGTGAGGAGAAGGAGAAGGAGGTTTAGGGAAGCGAGGAGGGAACGCCATTTGAAACCTATGCACGAGGAGAAGGAGGTCGGCAATCAATTAAACATGGTATTATTTCTCTTAATTGGTCCTAATATTTCTCTAGGGTCATCTCATAATTGGTCCTAATATTGATAACTTTCAGCATTTTTGGGTCTTGAACTTCCATCTTATTTTTCAAGGTTGTGTTGTGCATTTTTTGAAATGGTTGATGCCTAAGGAAAAGCATCTAAATGAGATTGAAAATCCACAAATTATCTTTCCAACAAGCTAAAGAAGACCTAAAATGGAGCAATAAGCAAAAAATTATTGTCGTAGCAAGGCTTCCCTTTTTTACAGTGCAACATCACACTCAACTCTCACTTCATATCAGGTTTAGGGTTCTTGCATCTTAGGATTTTTTCTTGTTAGGGTTCAAAATTATTATAAAATGTAGTTTTTTCTTCTTGTTATGATATTTTTGTGAATGGTTGTAGCAAACATCTTTTTTTAGAGATAGGCACTCACATTTTAGCTATTTTACTTGTACATTGTTTTTTACCATTGTTTCACCAATAAAAATTAACTTTCACTGTATCTTTGTCTTAATTAGATGTGTTTACTTATATTTCATTTCACTATGTTAAAACTTTATGCAACAATATGAATTGTGTATACACAATGACACTAAGATCATTGTATTTTTTGACATCACAATAATCTTGGCCCAAAGAAACTAAAGTAGTTTCCATACAAACAAGTTTCTTAAGAGAAACATGTTAAAGTATAGCCCATAAGAGTTATCCAAGTTATCTGCAAGAATGTGATCCTCAATATTATCCTCTTCATGTACATTGATTTCTTCATGTTCCTCTCAATCTACTATTGGTGCACAATGATGCATGTGCTAGAGTTTTCAGTCCATACCTCGACGAGGAAAATTTTTATGAGCTACCTCTAAATTTAAAAGTATAGAAAATAGATAATATAGTCAAGAAATAATAAAAAATAGGAGCTTATTGTGGCTTAGGTAATAGAAGCTTGAAACAATTATATTTCCTTTCTTTTGGATATGGCATCTAGGGAAATTTTTTAGAACACCTTAACTAGGTGTGTTTATTATGAATAATTGTTTACCAATTTATCTTATATAAATGGTACTATGTGCTCATAGATGGTATGAATTGTCCATACACAAGGACAGTAAGATTGTCATATTTATTGACATCACAATGATCATGGCCCATAAAAATTGAAGTAGTTTCGAGAAAAACAAAATTCTTAAGAGAAACATGTTGAAGTATATCCCCTAAGAGTTATCCAATTTATCTGCAAGAATGTGATCCTCAATATTATCCTCTTCATCCATATCAATTTCTTGATGTTCCTCTCAATCTATTATTGGTGCACAATGATGCATGTGCTAGAGTTTTTGAACCATAGCTTGACTAAGAAAAATTTTAGGAGCTACCTCTAAATTTAAAAATATAGAAAAACGATAATAGAATCAAGAAACAAGAAACAAGAAACAAAAGGAGCTTACTATGGCTTAGCTAATAGAATCATGAAACAATGATCGAGTGATACAAAAGAAGATGAAAGATAGTTTTTTCAATGGGACCACAAAGCTCAATAATTATATCAAAACCTTTTATTGATGTTTCAATTACACAAAACCTTCTATGTTTGATACTTATGCAAAAATAATTAGATTGCACTCTTGGACACCAATTTGACTTTATTTTGGTATTTTGACTACAATTGGTAATTTTAGAACCAATTCTACTATCATTGTCATGAGAGGAATATTAAAGGAGCTAGAGCACAATGATTAAAGAAAAAAATTATGAGTGAATGCAAGTAATGTGAAGTTATAAAACCATGATGAGAACATAAGTTCCTAATAAACATGGAGTTACCTTTGATGTCCTGAGGAATATAAAATAAAATAGGACAATATAGTTATAATGTTAATAAAATAGGCGTGTTTTTTCTTGTTTGCAACCTAACATGTGGTTGCTTTTTGACCACCATGGTTTAGTTGGTTTCATCAACCTTACGGACTTGAGGAGATAGAGGAGGTTGGGTTTACACATTAACTTTCCTAACATACAATGGACAATCTCTTTTCTGTGATCTGTAAGAATGTATTCAAAATATCAATATATAGAAACACAAAACATATTCTTGTAGAGTACTAGTTAACTATTGTCGAAATTTCTGCTATATGTGCCCTATTATTTTACACATTATGTATTAGTTTTCATATTTCCAATTTGTTGTTGTGACTTTCTACAAGTTTCCATTTATGCTCATTACATCATATCAAATGTAAGTCAATTCTAGCCCCCTAGCCGCCTTGGGAATTATATAAAAGTTCCACGATGCCAATGGGAGGCATCTCTTCTTTCCTATAGGTTGTTTCCTCCAAATTTGAAATTGCCTATAAGAAGCATATTCAATTTCCTATGTCCTATAGTATAAGGAAAAAAGAAAAAGAACAATAAATGTATTTCTGGAAAGATATTGTTAGCTATGGTGGTGATTATCCTTGCAAGTAGTACATCTTGTGAAAATTGTCTATGAAGGTCATTCTCAAAGTTGTTCAACACCCAATTGCATAAGTCTTCTACAAGTACGTCAATTCTAAAGGGGATTCCTAAACACCTTATAATATATCCCATCTAAATAACTTCTCATTTTTTAACAAGCTAGTTAGGGAATTCATCGTACCGAATAATAAGGGCCTCTGCCTTTTCCTTTCTGACCACTGCACATGTTGTCCTAGTGAAGATATGCAAACACTACATCATTCCTTCTATGTTTGAATTCAAGTTTGAGAGAAATGTTGTTTGCAAGATTCACATTAAGCAATTGTTCTCCATCAAGAATGAGAATTCCTCTAATCCACTCTTGGAACCACTTTCCAAGATGCAACTATATGCAACTATATGCAACTTTATGCAAAAAATGCAACTTATGCAACTATATGCAATTTATGCAACTATATAGCAACTATATTCAAGTATGAAACTATATGCAAATATGCAACTTATCCAACTATGCAACTATGCAACTATATGCAACTTTATGCAACAATGCAACTTATGCAACTATGCAACTATATGCAACTTTATGCAACAATGCAACTTATGCAACTATATTGCAACTATATTGCAAAAATTTTGTATGCAACTATATGCAACTATGCAACATGCAACTTATGCAACTTTATGGAACTTATGCAACTTTATGCAACAATGCAACCTATGCAACTATATTGCAACTTTATCCAATTTTGCAACTATATGCAAGTTATGCAACTATATGCAACTTTATGCAACAATGCAACTTATGCAACTATATGCAACTATATTGCAACTAAATACAACTATATGCAATTGTGTTGGTACCACAAACGTATATTGGCATGATAACTTATCTTCTTGTTTTAACGAGTGTAGGTACCACCAAATAGGTATCTGTTGGATCTATCTTCCTTGAGTGATGATCAAGATATACTAAGAGAGGTTGAAAGTGAGACATGTTGTACTAGATCTATCGGTTCTAGATCAACTAGATCTAAAAAGGTAAGGAAAAGATTTCGTAAACGCATGCAATTTTTTATTGCCAATGGAGGGTCATGTAATTATGATGCTGAGAGCATAGGTGACATTGAGTTGCCCTTGAGTTATAAAAATCTAGTGCAACAATGGGCACCTAAGTAGCTACCTGAAGTGGACACCGATTTCTTTATCAATGGGAGGATGTATCGCATTGCTCCTTCGTCCTTACATGGATTGGGGTTATTTTCCATGGATGGCATAAAGGTCGGCTATGGAACTGTAATTGAATTGATGGAGTATGTCGGGACATGATACAAATACAATCACTGGTTGATGTTGGTCCGATATACGGGAAGTATGCGGAGATATGGAGTTGCCGCAAATTATATACAACTAGTAGATAACAATCAAAATAAAGGGGAAACTATGTATATTTATGGAAGGCCAAAAGATACTGGAAACATTCCGGGCTTTATAAATAGTACATGACCAGTGGCAACAACTAAGAAACTGAATTCCATATTTGAGGGACGCGAAGGAAATCATATATTTGTATGTGCAACAAAAACAATAGTTCCAGGTGAAGAGTTGTTGATCAATTACAACTTAAATCGAATAGATGGAGGGGGTTGCAGCTATAGGGGTAAATATCTTACATACCATTCAACTCAACCTTTGATCAATCATTGTTACAATTTATCGCTGCAATATTTCAATTTTTTACTACATATATTTCATTTTTCATTGTTTATTTTCTGATATTACTGCAATATTTCTTTTTTTTAATCTTACAATTACTTTCATAACTCTTGTTAATTAATTTATTGTGTCAACATCTATCCAGGGTGACTGTGAGATATCACAGGCTACATCTGTCCAGGGTGACCATGGAAAGGCACCCACTCTGCCTTAGCAGGTAAATGTTAAATACAATAACAACTTATGACTACAACGTCAACTAAATTTCGGAAATTTCATTATTTTTTTTTCTGATATTACTGCAATATTTCATTTTTTTAATGTTAGAGGTGAATTTCATAACTTTTATTGATTGATTTATTGTGTCAACTTCTGTCCAGGGTGACCATGGCATAAAATCACCCGCTACATCTGTCCAGGGTGACCATGGAAAGGTACCCGATGTGCCTCAGCAGGTAAATGTTAAATACAGTAACAAATTATGACTACAACAACTAAATTTCTGAAATTTCGTTATTTTTTTTCTGATATTACTGCAATATTTCATTTTTTTAATGTTACAGGTGAATTTCATAACTTTTATTGATTGATTTATTGTGTCAACTTCTGTCCAGGGTGACCGTGGCAGAAAATCACCCGCTACATCTGTCCAGGGTGACCGTGGAAAGGAACCCGCTGTGCCTCAGTAGGTAAATGTTAAATACAGTAACAACTTATGTCTACAACAACTAAATTTCTGAAATTTCGCTATTTTTTTTCTGATATTACTCCAATATTTCATTTTTTAAATGTTACAGGTAAATTTCATAACTTTTGTTGATTGATTTATTGTGTCAATTTCTATCCAGGGTGACCGTGTCCGAAAATCACCCGCTACATCTGTCCAGGGTGACCATGGAAAGGCACCTGCTGTGCCTCAGTAGGTAAATGTTAAATACAGTAATAACTTATGACTACAATAACTAAATTTCTCAAATGTTAAAGTTCATCTCATTAATTTTATTCATCAATGTATTGTGGCATGGTCAATGTGGGAAGACTCCCACTGAGGATATTGATGAGGACGAAATATTTTTTTTCCACTGAACCAATGACAACTATAACGAAGGCCTTGAAGAAGGCTAACATAGAATATCTAGGTTTTCTTAGCAAAAGACCCCTGACATAGGGGGACGGGGCAAGAATTGTAGAGATACAAAATACAATAACTAATTTAGGGGTAAGTGGCATCTGCACATATTTTTATCAACTATGAAAATTTCATATCCGTTTTTTTGTTTTATATTTTCTATATGATCTAATAAAGTAAAGTTTTCTATTTGTAGGAGTTTTTAAACCTTGTGCATCGGGAACCTGTCGATCTTGCAACTGTTATAGGTAGCAGTGATGGTCCAATGCAAAAAAAATGTCGACATAGCAAAGTGCAAGTGAGGCTTTTGAGCCTCCTGAGGTTCCCCTCGAATCCATTGATGAGCGCAATGATTTTGACCGGCATGACACACTGGAGCATGATGAGTCGGAGCCTGAGACTCCACATGACTCGAGAGAGAGGAACGTACTGTATATGGAGATGAAACTATTCTGCATGGAGCAAAACGAATTAAAAGAACCGTATCACAAGATGTCACCTTTCTGGTGGATGACGCATCTATTCCGATCAAGATTCAAAAGATTGCAGATAATTTTTAATTAATTGATTCATTTTTTTCATGAAATTGAAATGGACATTTGTTGAGATTATTATAAATTAATGTATCACACATTTCTTCAAAAATAAATGTTTTCTATAGAAACTTAAATGACAAAGCGTTGAAGTTGTTTGGCCCCACCATTCGCACATGGTGGAATGGCCGATATAGAAAAAAGAAAAATGATTTAATAGACCACATCGAAAACTTGTTTGACAACACTTTCAACAAGAAGGTGGTGACAAAGTTAGTCGGAGAGAATTTAAAATATACCAGGGCCCAGTATAGGGAGAAATTGTAATTAGACCTCAAGCATGAGTGCCCTCCCATGGTTCCAAAGAAAGAGTGGAAGGCCCTAATAGAGGATGCAAAGGAGAACTTGTTTAAAAAGCAAGGAAGACATCCACGAGCTAGTCAAGCAAGGTACAACACATGTCATATTATCAGTGAAATATGATCATTTATGTTTTTCTTTCCTGTTTTAAGTAACAATTCTGATATCTAATTTTTTTCAAAATTTCCATATGTATGCTACCAGACACCTCCAAAGAAACCGAGGCCAGAGTGGAAAAACAAGGGCAACATAAACTAGGCTAGGGTGGCTATGGAAAACTAAAATCCTAAATCGTAATATTTAAATGATTAACAGTGGTTAATATTTATTTAATAGTAGCAAACAATATATGTTTTTGTTATTGGTATTTTTAATGGTGTTATGCATCGCAGTTAAATATGTTCGACACTGTTTCCACTAAGGAGGACCTAAAGCTTGGTTACAAGCACAATTTTAAAAGTGTGATTGAATATAGAAAAATCTTGGGCTAGACTCCTATCTCCCCAGCCACGCAGGTAAATAAAATGAATAAGGAAACCACAGTAGCATGCTTGTAAAGTATATTCATATTTTATTATATCACCTTAAATAAGTATTTATGTTTGTTTTCAAGAAACAGTGCTACTGCAGCAATGAATCTAGCGGTATTCAACAGACACCATGTCATACAAGGGTGCACATGTCTAATGATAGTGGAGAGAAGAGTACCCATTCTGGTATGTATGCTTCAGAATTAGAAATATTTACTGTGATTGTAGATATTTATTTCCTGACTTATACTTATATATTATCTTCTCAAAATTGAAGAGCATGTAGCTCAGGAGGGTGAACTGCGAGAGGAACCAAGTGGACAAGAAATTAAGGCACCAACTATCACAGCTACACAGACAGGTAAAGAGAAATAGTGTAATGTTAATCAAAATAATGAATTAGTTATTTCAATTATTTTTCAACATATCGATATGATCATTTCCGTTGTTGCAATTCACAACCTTGAACAGATGCCTCGGCGACCTTCTCAGCGATGTACCAGAAGTATGGTACATGAGCGCATGGAAACACAAACAATAGAAGGACAAAGCACATGAAATACAATGTCATTGGATGATTATGATACCCCAATTGTCAATTTTATGAATGTAAAAAAACATAAAACAAAGAAAAATTAGATGTATAAATTCATGACTTGTATTTGGATGTTTATCGATGGTTATATGTTCATATGCTTCAATGTTTATATGTTCATATGTTTTGATGACTATCCTAGTTATGCATGAATGTCTATATATTTTCTATATAAAGAAAATCATTTGTTGGGTATGGGGAATTGAGAGCGATGTGAGGGGGGTGAGGGGCCATATGAGCTTCCACCTTCATGTGGTTGGCCCTGTTCAGTAGAGAATAACCTATTCTTGAAACAAAGAGAATCTCATTAAGGTATGCGACCACTTAAGTTTTTTCTAGAGTATTTTACATAACTAAATGCATGTTTATTTGCTTATATATTATTTACTCATATAAATAATTTGTCTTTTATGATTCATGCAGGTCTTGGTGATGGAAATGCATCT
>ML789719.1:13606-27848 GCA_009831015.1 Picea engelmannii | reverse complement strand
GAGTTCCCATGATTACTTCAGTAGGATGTTAACATCCAACCCGAAGTTGAGCATAAATTCTCACACTTCATATCATTGAATCAATGCATTTTAGATAAATTATTTTCCATACCTTGTTCACTGGACATGGTTTAAGGGCCTATATTGTGCCTCTATTGTTGACTCAAACATCGGCCCAAGGACCTCCATTAACTTTGTTGTGGATTTATCATTGTCTATTATCTATAGAAAACTTTTCAAAAATTCTTTGACTTCATCTTCCACTATATATACTAGTAGAATCATGCATTATCTTAGTGGCCAAATTATGGAAGGTTTTCTATTTCTTACATTCATAGTAACTATGTTTCTAGAATTCATAGTAACTATGTTTCTACAATCATGTGTATTATGTATTGTCTTTTGGTAGTACCCACGTCAAGGATGGTGAGGATATAAGTAATTCCTTTCAATATACCTCACTTCATAATAATTATAAAATCATGGTGGGTGATGATCCTCATCCACTTAATTCCATAGATCCCTATTACCCTAATTCTAATTATGTCCCCCATCCACTCCCATGGTTTAATCCATTGTTTGGAAATTTATATGTTATATTATGTCTCTTCTAATTCCCCTTGGAGACTCTTTTAATGCCAAATCATTTGGCCTTCTACATTCCAAACATTTAATCTACCTAGACTATTATTGGAGAAATATCGCCATTATGGTAACTTAGATCTCCCTAGGACCTGCCTATTGATCCTAGACATACAATGGGGATACACTTCTAATGGTTTCCCTAGATGCCAACAAATTATTTTTCTTTTAACCAAGAAGAATAGTAAGCATACCTTATGACCAATGATTTCCTCACATATTTGGTTGATGCACCTCCTAAGATCCAGCTCCAACTCCTATAATTTGCTTCCTACACACGAGAAGACAAACAACTATTGATCTACTTTCTCTCCTAATGTTACGAAAATCCAATTCACTAGATCTATCCTGATCTATTTAACACGAGACCAGATCTAAGCATTTACAAATCAAATACAAACACATTTAGGGGAAACCAATGATCTATTCATTAACATGTAGGAAACACATCAAACATAATTCCTTGGATGTGAAATCATTTATCTTTTCTCCTTGCTCCTAATTCCTCCTCAGCTTCTCAATCTGACTAGGAAATTTGATTGTGGTCGTTGTGACTGGAGAAGCACCTCTATAATTGGACATCATAACTCTGCAAAATATCCTTCCCCCTCTTTCTCAAGACTTTCCTTCTTTATATATATCCTTGGAAGAGGCTTGGGAGAGCTTCTAGATCTTCTGGAACCCACTAGAAACTCGAATGTTGTGATTTTCTAGCCCCATGCCACAAAGATACAACCGATCCCTCACTTACCTCTTCATAACTTTTCAAATCTAGAAGGTTGCAGGGATCATCGCTTGTTGCATTATAAATGAACAACAACTATCATCGCATGTTTTCTCCTATATTCCACGTGAAGACCCTAAAAAAAGTCCTAAATCCTAAGCAAGAAATGCATTTTGACTTTCATCTTCTACTGGATTCCCTTCTGGCATGTAGGGTGGAAATTAAGACTATAACATATACTACTAGTTATTCTACTTCCCACCAAATTGCATTACTCCAAGTGAAATATTTGTTATCTCCCCTTCATCATGTGTGATTCCTACTCATTTATAGTGGTATGTGTTACCATTTGTTGGCATTAATGTGAGTACCTCGACTTCAACAAGTGCAATCATCCTTCATTTAGGGTGGTGTGAGAAACTATCACCTGGAGTAGTGTGATCACCCTTCATTTCAAAACATTGTGATCACACTAACTTGATTTGGTGTGAACTACCCTTCGAGTTAAACATTTCCATTTCTCTTCATTTATATGGTATCATGTACCTTCATTTGAATAGGGTGAGTTACCTTTACTTGAATAGGTGTAAGTGTCTTTGTTTAAACAAGTGCTCCATTGTTTTGATCTACCATTATTTCAAATCGTTACAACTTTTTTTGTGGGAACAACTTTGATTTCTTTCATTCATATGAGTGTCAGTAACCTTCATTTTTTTGGTAAGGGAATGACTCAACCACAAGGCTACAAGTTCCTCATCCAAAAAGCTACAAACATAGTTGTTGAAAGGGTGTGAATGCCTTTAACCTCATGTTGTGATTATCCCTTCACATTAATAGGTTAAATTTGATATTCAAGGTAATTATTGTGACCAGTCTATATTAATATCGATTAATGGTTGTGAGTGCATTGAAGTGGATAAGTAAAGGGTTGGCCCACTCTCACAAGGATAGTGATAGATTTAAAAAAAACACATCTCCCATATTGTCCCCCTGGGATACCCCTACCAAATTGTTTTTGACCTCTAGTTCAAAGCCCCAATATCTCAATTAAAACCATTCATTCAAGGGAATGTATTTTATCTTCCCCTACATCCCAAGGTGCCTTGGGTTTCCCTTTTGGTCCACTAAGAAAGACCCCTAATAAGTCCCAAAACCCCCTCTCATAAGCCCTTCTCACATAAGAAACCCTTTGAAGGGTCAATCACACATGAAAATATTGAGTATGGGTCAATCACGAATCCCAACATCCAGCTTCGCAATATGGTATACCATATTACAATGTAATATGGTACCATATTATGGTATACCATATTACAATGTAATATGGTATACCATGTTACAATATTGTAATATGGTATACCATATTGCATTGTAATATGGTATATAATATGGTATACCATATTACAATGTAATATGGTATACCATATCTCATGTAGATTTTTTTTTTTTATAACTTAAAGGAAGCGTGGCAATATCGACGATAGTTCGTCGCAAAGTAATGATTTTTTTTTAACAAGCGTGGCAATAGCGACGAAATTTCGTTGCACTTTGCCACGGTTTTGTGTCGCACATATAGCATCTGCATTGTAACTTTTGTCTCTACCAAACGTTTTCATTGCTATTGCCACGCTTTTTCGTCGCAACTTTCCACAGTTTTGTGTCGCACGCATGGCATCTAATTCGTAATCTGTTGGTAAGTTTTTTACTTTGGCACGGTTTTTCGTCCCTATTGCGATGAAATTTCGTCACTATTTCCACGCTTTATAAGGTAAACCTATCTTGATGGTGATGACACGTGGAGGGTAAATTTCGTCGTTGTTTCCATGAATAACTGGTTCATGGATATAGCGACGAAAAATAGTCTTTTATTTCGTGGAAAGTGTGACGAATATGTGTGGCAATAGCAACAAAAAACCGTGGCAAATTGGGTCATATGTAGTAGTGTCTCATCTTTCATAAGGGTTCTTTTGGTCCTTTTTCGGACAAACTAGTTTTCCTAGAATTTTGTAGGAAACACAGTTTTCCATATTGATTCTGGAACAACATGCATCCATGAGATCTCAGAAGTATCCACAAGGATTTGAGGAGACATGAAGAGATATTACAAAGAAAATGAATCTCACTTAGATATTTCTTATAAAATATTCACAACTTGGAAAGACAACAACAATAACAATATACAAGATAATGAGCATTCTAGATATGGGGAAACATATTAGAAATTGAAATGGATTGTTATCAAATAAAGCAATTCATTCAGTACATAAGAGAAGATTACATCTTAGACTCCACAACTCAACAGACTACAAGTCAAGTAGAGGAGAAAGATAATGAATATGACTCTAGACAATAGCTCAAGGAACCAAAGGAATTGGACCAGACTTCCATCCCCCCGGAGGAAAATCTGCAACAACAAATCTCTTAAATGTTCTATAAATCCATACATATTTTAAATTTCTTTTATAGGATTTATACATGCCATGTTAGTGTCTATGTAGTTAAAACAACACTAGGAATGAACATGTCAAATGATAAGAGGGGAATCTAATGTTGCCACTGATTTTTTATGAAACAACAAGCCTATATTCTCTGCAATATTTTTCCATTTTTGGCCACCTTTTAATACAAATATTCTCCATACCTAGTTTTAAAAAAAAAAATATTTCATATAAATAAATCATAACATGTAATATTTATCAAGTCTAATGCCTACACATTGTTAAGACATTTGTTAAGGTAATAACTTAGATGATCACATCATGCTATCAAAACATTAAGAGTTTTTCATATGTTATTTCATGTCAATATTTATATTCAATAACTAACTTTATTGAGGCCCTACTCATGCCATCTAGAAGGAAACCAATAACCACAATGTGACAAATCATTAAATGTTGCAATGGGTGACAAACCATTAAATGTTGCAATGGGTCATGTATATGTTGTTGGATCTAAAAGAATTTAGATCAAATGACATGTACATGACCCCACACAACATTTAATGTTGCACTGCGGGGTGGTTATTGATCACCCATTTAGTGGTTGAGTACATATTTATTGAAGATTAATTTGCACAATTGCATGTTGTAGGTTGGTTAGGTGCACCAATTAGGCCCAACAGATTTGGTTATGAAACTCCTCCCTATTGTAATTGAGGAGACATACAAATATTTTGAAGAATTGGTACTATATAATACTCTTAATTTTTATGAAGGTTTTCCCAAAGGTATTTCATTATCTCTGCTCCCAACTTTCGTCGACATAAAATATTATGAGCTGAAGTGTTGGATATGATGCAATTGTCATTCTCTTTTCTTATCTGGAATCCCTTGATATTTCTATTATAAATTTTGGATTTCGTTAATAACATAACATAGTTTTTAGTCTACCTCAATAGGTTAGTTTGAGTGTTTGAGGGCTTTGAGGTTCATGTAGGAATTCTCGGGGTCGATCCCCTAGGTTGGTTGGATTTGTTGTGTGCTTCACTTGATATCATTTCCAAGTCATGTGCCATAATCGATGCTACTGGTTTACACTAAGTACCATCCACAAAATGTGGGGAAGTGCTTGGGGTTTCCTCGAGATGTATTACTTGGAAAAAAAACTTAGTTTTGACATCATTTGTAATTCATTCTTACACACACATGCATTCAGAGAGAASAAATTTATGGTGCAAGGTTGAGAAATCCATTCTCGATGCCCAACTAGMATCGTATTTTTTAGTTTKACATGKTTGTTAACAAATCACTTATTAATAACTAGTGCAACTGTTATCCCTAAGAGATTCATTTATAATCATAATATAGACTTGACACAACAAACCCCAAATGCATGCCTTAAGCCCAATATGTGTTCCTTTAAAGAGGCAATCTTGAACAAATTATCTTCCCCTTTGGAATCTAATACTCTTCACGACCCCCTATTGTGGAGAAAACCCAAAACTTCTTAATGACTTTTAATCTTACAAAGCAAGTCATTAGTTATTAGCAAGCACATCCACAATTGCAAAAACAATTTTTTTGGAGTTGTAAATTCAAAGGGTTTTATCCATCATATGCAACTGTCACTAGATGAATTAGCTCCAACTAGACTACATTACAAGCGGTATGTTTTTTCTTAATAGGTTTTTCTATCACTCGTTTTACCAATCCAAAGAACTCATGGAAGGACCACGATTAAGAGCCAAAACTAGGATATTCTTCAAATCATACTTCTCATATTTTGACTCCATCGTTTATCTCAAGAACCTTTATTGGGTGAGATCATAGAATCTCCCCATCCACTTTAGGTTATGATGAATTTAGAAAGAATTGAAAAATCCTTAAGAAAATTTCCTAAGATTGACCTAAGCCAAAGCAGTAAGGGAATTGTCACATATGTCAAGATCTATGTAGAGCTTGACTTGAGTACAAATTCATATGATCATGTCATGATAGATTTCTATGATTATCAATGGACCTAGGAATTGGACTATGGAAATGCAACATTTTTCTATGGAGTTTGTCTAGAGACATTCTATCTAAAGTGAAAATTATGTAGGAGAATGTTCATGTTATATAATGATTTTTTCCTTAAAAAGTTGTATTATTTGTTTCATGCAAAATGCAATTTTCTTTGAAGTATGATTTCTCACACTTTAATGTCCGGTCAAACCCATCTTCAAAAATAAAATTCAATAGCTACGACCAATCCCCAAATTTAAGAATGTTTCCATGACATTTTTAAGCGTCTCCAATAAGTTTAGCATGCTTCTCCTTTCACTATTTTCTCGTGGAAATTGTATGACTTCTGAACTATGCATTTAATCTCTAAAATTATCTATGCTTTTGGAATGGTTCTAGGTTTCCCCTACTAAAATAAAAATTCTTCTCCTTTCTTACCTTATCTAAGGATATTAAAATGCTTCGCCAAAGTGTTCGAAATTGGGGTTCCTTTCTATCTACATTTCGAACTCTTTCAGATTCCCCTCTTCCTTTTAGAAGTTTATGTCCACTCTCTTTCTAACTCTAATATAATCACTTTCTTATAGTGACATAATACATGTTCCAACTTTTAGGTAACAGGCGTGAGGGGAGTTAGAGTTATTTATGTTCTTAAAGAACATAAAGAGATTTGGTTTAAAATGGGGCATTAGAGAAGCCATGAATAACGAGGTTGAAGTCTGGGAAATTTTCCAATGATTAAAAATCATTTCCAACCTCACAAAGTACATCATAATTCCATGGGAGACTCTTCATTGATCATTAAATCCTTGAGAATAGAAGGGTGAAATGCATCTCCTACATTGGCCAAACTCATTCATAAAACAAAATTAGCTCTAGCCCAACATTTCATCCAGATCCATCTCTATCATGTCTATTGGACTAACTACTCCAACATCAATGAGATGGAAAATGAAGGCATATACTTGAGTGAAGGAATATTGAAATAATTGATAAGGATCCCCCCCCACACACACCAAGACTTCATTCCATGAAGTAACCTGAAGAGATCACATGGAGAAAATATGTGATGAATCTCGATTATCACCCTCCACCATTGTTTTTCAAATCAATTTATTGAAGCCAGAGGGGCATTCAAGGACCCTTCATCCTGCCACCATCCTCACACATGAAACGATAATTGGCCTCTTAATTTCTACCTCTATCACAATCCCTCATTCTCCTCCCCACCAATGTGCATCAAGGCACCCACCCTCCTTATCCTTTGAACAATACTTATAGACGTCGAAAAATCAAGAATATTAGGGGTGAAGGTGTTCATCACTTTCTAGAGATGGTTCCCTTGTTGGAAATCGAAGCAACATCCTCCACTTTTCTAGCCATCTATCAACTATTAAATAATTCTCCCTACTATCTTCTTTACGACAATGTCTTATCTTGCCTTGGAAATCGCCACATTTTCCTTCATAGTTGGTGCATGAGGTCGTGGTTCATCTTTCCAATGATTATCATGGACCTACCATGTTTTAAATGTAGGTTGGAAGAGGAATTGGAGAAGCTTCAACAATCCACCCGCAATAGTGAGAATAGAGTTGAAGTGACCTCATCTTTTGTAGACCAAGCTATGCAGTGAATGTTAAAAGATCATGTTGTCTGCTCATGTTAGAGGCCATAATACCCCACTTCTCCAATTGAACTATAGGTGGCTCGATAATATATGCAACATATAAAGGAATATGAGGTAGATGAATGTTTCTCAATTGCTCGACTTAAAGCAAAAGTGACATAGTTGGAAATTGCAGCAAATGCACTAGAACAATTGATAATGCATTTTTCAACATTTGTGTTCTCAACTAAATTCATGGTCCCCCAACTCCATCAAGTTCATGGACCTCTAAAGGATGCAACATATCGCTCAAGTTCCACAGTTCATATGGATCTATAGCTAGTGCCCGAGATGGATGTTAAATTCTATTTGAAATGTAATTAATGTTTTTCTACTTTTAGGACACTACGTTAAACAATATAATAGTATGTGTGGAAACAAAAGACATGGATAGGATGGTTAAACCTAAACAATGAATTTTTAAGGTTACCGATTAATTATCAAAATTTATCTATATTTTGAAACATCCATAATATAGGTTTGGTCATCATTTTTTGATTAAATACAAATTAATCATTTCAAATTAAAAAAATACACATCGAAGTTGTTTTATAAAATTAAACTCATATTTTTTTTTTAAATATTCATACATTAATAACCTCTCCTCTTTTGATTTTATATGATTATTAACTCTTTCTCCAGCTTTCTCATTTTATTTATTAATACTTCTAATTATTCATCTTTAAAACATCCTCTACCTTAATAACTAAAAGCACAATACTAATCTATAACTACCTTTTTTTTTAATGCATTCTTGTATCATTGTTGCTATATGCAATGAGCACATTTCATAAATAAACTTCAAATAACTAAATCTTATTTCATTCTCTACATTTCTAAAGTTGTAGTCTAAATGTTCTACGTTTCGTTTTGTTTTTTTGGCGATACATTTCAGGGATATTTTCCAGAAATCTGGTGAGAAATTGTTAGATCTGTAGATTTGAGTGATTATTTTTGTATAATCCGAGTGCTTCAGGGGTTTTTCAGCATGCTAAATCCATTTATGCATTCATTAATGGATTTTAAACAACAGAAAATAGTAATTTCATGTAGATTTATGTCGTCGGATTCCGGCAAAAAAAACAAAACATAGAACAGTTAGACAACGCCCATTTCTAAATCTTAGATAACATTTAAGAGATCCATCGCATCATTCCCTTCTTAATCTGAAGCAAAGGAAAATATATGAGGTGAAAATGTAAGTGATTATTGTGTGCACATGTAGTCAAAACTAATATGGATTGGCATGAGGAATATTAAGAACTGAGTCAAGTTCAAAGGAGTGAACCTTGAGAACATATTCAAAATTTGTAGAGAAACGATGGCTAATCCGTCAGTTGGGGTATGGACATTTGAACATGCAAAGTATATTTTTATTAAATAAATTAAATATGGTGCATGGATTATTAGAGCTACAAAGGTTAGAGATATGTAAAGTCAATGTTATAATTGTGTAATTTGGTGCTATCCCAATCCATTGTTTGCATGTTCCTTAAGTGGAGACATTGAACAGATAATGATATTTGATGGTGGTCGTGAATATAAGATTTTGGCAGTTTAGGTTGGATCAATTGATTGTTATTGATGTTTCTAGGAAATTCGCTAGTTCTTTATCAATATGTGCTCGATTCAAATCCCCTTGGGTGAAATGCACTAGTCTATGTTTACAAGTTTATTAGGGATGCCATCCTCAGATGTGAGGAAGCACCTCTTATGTTTCTTTGCAAAATCTTACTAAAAAAAAAAAAATGACATTCCATAATTGTTATAACAATCATGGATTCTAATGATAATGCACAACTATATATACAACTCAACATAATTGTGTTTTCACATATTAGAAGAATAAAACCATTATGGATATAAATTGGTGCAGGCTAAAGGTTAAAACGGAATTGAAATTAAATTATAGGCTAAATCTATCTAATCTATAGTATATATAGCAAATTTAAACCCAGTGAAAAAATCAAGGAATATTACTCAAGAGAGTGCGAGAGTGGTACTAATCGTATGATGATACAATTGAGTTATAGTGTATATACAAGTATTTAAGGAGGGATAAGTTGGACAATAGATCACAAAATAATATCTTCTTGGATGCGATGAGTAGTCAAAAGCGTATTGACTATGGGATTTAGGCTTGGAAATTGATGTTTCATGGAATGCTTTTTCCATCTCAAAATGTATTTGACAGGTCAGCGTATATTCAAGGCATAGAAAGTTATAGGAATAAAATAACCATGATTGTCAGTTTGGTGTCTATACAGAGAAATAACTTGTCAAAGTTACTAATAGTTGTGTGATAAAGGTTAAGTGAAAAAAGATCGAAGTGTATCTTCTCCACCAAAAATCTCTTCACTTCCTAATCCCAATTCCAAACTAGTACCACAAATGACAGTGACAGTCATCTCGAAATTTCATCTCCTCCATGCCAATTTTTTATATCAATTGAATAATCCATCAATTTCCAGTTGCCCTCCCATACCCTGTATTGGATATATGATTGAAATTGAAATTGAAGTTCAAAGCATGAGAAATACCAACCGAATATCTTTCTCTATTATCGTCCAAATTACGCAGGGCATCTGTCATGACTTCTCGGGAGGGTATTGACTCCCGCTCGTCTCGGAGAAGTCATGATAGATGCCCTGCGTAATTTGGACGATAATTGACTCCCGCTCGTCTCGGAGAAATCATGACAGATGCCCTGCGTAATTTGGACGATAATAGAGAAAGATATTCGGTTGGTAGTCAGATTCACCTTCAATACGGCCAAGACGACCCGGATTCAATACGGCAACTTCTTTCACCTTTCGGTGTTGGGTCATTCATCACCTCCCCGTCAACACGGCGCAACTTTCAATGGGGCAACTTTCATTCACTTTCATCACTCCCCCGTCAACACGGCTCATTTACTTTCTCTGCTTTTTCATACCCTACCAATAAAAGTTTTTCGCTTTCTTCGCCAATAGTGTCCAATTTATTGTCTAACTGAGTCATGACTTCTGGAAGTTTTTGGCTTTCTTTGTCTAACTTAGTCATGACTTCTCGGAGACCAGTGGCCAAGACGACCGGGAGTCGTTACGGCGCTTCTCCCTTTCAGCTCTCCCTGTCCTGCTCCAGGACCGACTGGGAGTCAATGCGGCAACTCCCTTTCAGCTCTCCATGTCAATACGGCATCTTGCATCACTCTTCCAAGACCACCGACCCAGACGACTGCGAGTCAATACGGCGATTTCTCCGTCTCTTCTGTGTTATTGCCTTATGAGCTGCTCTCTGTCAAGACGGCGATTTCTCCGTCAATATCAATGCATTTGATGAATCATCAATTATAATTGTAAAGGGTTTCAAACTTTTGGAATAAAAAAATTGTATTCAGTGTACTACGAAGTTAGATTAAATTCCATACTGATTTATCTGTACATGATTCAAATTCAAGTTACAATTTTCTTTGCAATTTTTTAACCTAACTTAATTTTGTAATTATTTATACTACTAATAGAAATTGAAATTATACAACTAAATAATCATTGTGTTTCTAATTATATAATTATGAGTTTTATTTTTATTATGTGCTAACATTTATTCCATTCATGGCTTAAATATATTTAAGTTAGAGTGTTATATATCTCTCCACATTTATGGCTTAAATATACTTATAACTTATTTAAGTTAGAGTGTTATATATTTCTCCACATTTATGGCTTAAATATACTTAAGTTATAGTGTTATATATCTCTCCACAAACACTTAAGAGATAGATTTAAATTTGAAAACATTAAGTTTATTTCAAAATATGTAGAAAAGAGGTTTTTTTATAAATATTTCTAAATACATGTAAATATTAATTTAATATTAATGCGTATGCATGCATCACAAGGGAATTTTATTTTTATGAGAAATATATAGTTTGTTTTTTTCATTAAATAACTTAATGATCTAAGATTAAGGCCCATTCCACAACTTCCCAAATAACTATTTAACCTTACCCAACTTTTAGCCCCTCTCCCATACACATGATATATTAAGTT
The DNA here is from genome assembly GCA_009831015.1 of Picea engelmannii. Lineage (NCBI taxonomy): Eukaryota > Viridiplantae > Streptophyta > Pinopsida > Pinales > Pinaceae > Picea > Picea engelmannii. The sequence continues at coordinate 16,343 of ML789719.1, read as the reverse complement.
TATATTTTTTGATTAAGAATAACATAATTTCTTAAGATAAATAGAAAGTATGAAATGCAAGATCAAGCTTTAGTTAGATAATTAGTTTGTGGTCAAATTTTTGATTAAGGGATATAAGGTTGTGAGTGAATGATTCAAAGATGATTGTTTTTATAGAATTACATCTAAACCCACTATTACTCATTGCATCATTGAAAGATTAAAGATTAATTTGTAGTATTTGAGGTAAGGATATTGTGAATTACCAAAAACAAATGTACAATATGCTAAGAAGCAATTAGGTCTTCTACGTATTTGAAGATAAATGTACAATATACTAAGAATCAATTAGCTCTTCTACAATGTTTTTTGCTCACGAAAATTGCATTTCTTGGAAATTATGAATTTATAACTAAAGTAAAATCACTATGAAAAATCTTATTTTGTGTAGAAAATATAGATATAAGAAGAAAAGCATTTACATCAAAAGCTAATTAAAATGATGTTGTTTCCTATGAGAAATTAAAATGATATTGTTACCTATAAGAAATTCATCTCTTAGAAATGTGAATAGTTTTATAATGGTAATAGAAATTGCTCTAGTTTAGGCGTTGTCTAATTGTTCTAAGAAATAGTTGTTTTTTTACGAAATTAGACAACATAAATCTACAAGAAATCATTTTTTTTGTAGTTTAAAATCCATTTCTGAATGTAGAAATGGATTCATAATGATGAAAAGTCCGAAGGAACTCAGATTATACAAAAATAATCACTCAAATTTGCAGAGCTAACAATTTCTTATCAAATTTCGGACAAATATACCTAGAAAATATCACAAAAAGTTTAGACTACTACATTAATTTCATCCTCTTTCAAGTTTGAAAAATTATTAAATTCATAAATTATGTACTCAACTACATAAACTCAAAATTTCAAGCAAACACAAAATTAATAAATTTTAAAATATATTTTATTATACATCATGTTTTAATAAATTTTAAAATATCTTTTATTATGCATCATGTTTTAAGGATTTAATGAAATATAATATTTTGTCCATAATTTTTCATCTCTTTAATTATAAGAAAAAATGTATATACATGGGTGTAAAATTATGAGAAGAAAGTGGTGCCCATCTACGAGATGAAAACGTAACTGTGATTTCCAAATGAACTTATAATGCTAAATAATTTTTAAAGAAAAAACATTCGAGTCTATTTCATGATGTACACGTCATAGTAATTTAAAGGTATCTTGAGTATGGGTTTTAGAATAGCAAAAACTTTTACTACATGTTAAGACACTGGATTTGACGAAAGCGTTAATGGAGAATTAGCGAGAAAAATAAAATGGTTGAGTTTTCTTTCTCTATTTATCTATTTATTTATTTATTTATTTATATATATATATATATATATATATATATATATATATATATATATATATATATGGTGTTCTCTATCTATTTATATATTTATTTTAAACATTTTATATATATATATATATATATATATATATATCATGCCTTTCTCCAAGACCACCGCCCAACACGACTGGGAGTCATACGGCGACTTCCTTCACCTTTCTATCTCGACGCTTCTCGAAGGCCACCAACACAATACGGCAACTTCCTTCACCTTTCTATCCCCTACTCAATACGGCATCTCGCATGACTTCTCCGTCTCTTCCGTGTTATTATGTGAGAGCTGCTTTATATACATAGCTAAGAACACCACTCACTCAGCGTTGAGTTTCGGAGAGGGAAAATGGATCATAAGAGAGTTGTTATCATCATAAGACTCTATTTGTCGGATAATAATTTGAGGGGGATAATACCAATTGAATTGGGGTTGTTGGTGAACCCGACCTAAACAATAATAAATTGGAGAGCATACCATCTGAGTTGGGTAACTTGAGCAAACTTGAAACACTTTCGGTGGTGAACAATAATCTTAAAGGCACAATTCCAAAATTCATAGGAAATTTTCAATATCTCATAATCTTGGATTTGAATTCAAATTACTTAAGTGGATGTATCCCACATAGCATAGGTCAACTAAAATATCTCTATAGTTTGGACATACATAACAACAATATCTCTGGAAGTATTCCAGATAGTGTTAGTGGTTTGGTTTCACTTCAAACTTTAGATTTGTCTAATAATAGTCTAGAGGGATCAATTCCTAAGGACATCGGCAATTGCACTTCTCTCATAAGTTTCTATGCTTACGCCAATAACTTCTTAGGGACTTTGTCTACATCTTGGACCCCTTGTACCAACATTCAAGTGCTTGATTTAAGTACAAATGGTTTGACAAGTGAACTTCCTAGCTATCTTGTATTTTTTCATAACTTGAGTGTTTTAAACATGGTTATAATAATCTCAGTGGTGGTATTCCTAAATGGATCACAAAATTCACAAAGTTGCAATGGTTGGATTTATCCAACAATCAATTTAGTGGAAGAATATCATTTGATCTTGAAAGACTTCAGGCATTTGTATGTTGGAAATATGGCTACAACAGAGATGACGCAGATGATCAAGGCGCAGATGCTCAAGGTTGTCATTGATGGCAATCGATTGTTTATGAAGAACAGATGCTGAAACATGCTGCAACACAAATGCAAACACAGACGTTGAAAAACAGTGCTGAAACAGCGTTGGAACACAGAAGCTAACGCAGATGGTTAAGGTTGTCATTGATGGCTATAACAGAAGAATGACGCAGATGATCAAGATTGTTTATACGAACACAGA
>ML789719.1:0-13506 GCA_009831015.1 Picea engelmannii | reverse complement strand
GGGAGGATTGATCCAGGTGGATATCAGTGGCCACCCACCTTTTCCAAATGGCTCAAAATAGTTTTCTGGCCATTTTGGCAATTTACTATTTTTAGCAGGTTTTAACTTTCGGGGCCATTTTGAGGGTCCAAATGAAGGTTTTTCAAGATCGATATTCTCAATGATAGCCAAAGGCATACTTGAGCCCCCAAAATGAATCTCCTTGACAATACCTTTCCAACGAGCTATCACACGCCTAAAACGGAGATTGTATGCAAAAGTTACGACCCCGGGAAGTTGATGTACTCACTTACCCAAACGGGGCCCACATGACTTTTGGCGCTTCATCTCCTAGAGTTAGGTTTTTGGATGTCTAGGACTTTTGGCATTCTCTTCTATTGTAAAAGGGCCTTCTGAGCCTCATTGTAATCATCTTCTTGTGAATGCGAGTAGCTGTCACATCTCTTCTCAAAGATAAGATGCCACCAGTCTAGCGAGTCTTTCACTCTGTATTTTTACAGTCTCTGTACATTTCTTTGATTAATAGAAATTGTGTATTACTGTATATCTGTGTTTATGGTTGCATCTCTGATACATTTCTGTTATATTATTGAATATCTACAATATCTCTATGCATTTCTTTATTATATCTCCGCTCTCATTTCGTGTCGAAAGTGATAAGGTTTTTTTAATTGTAACTGGTTGTTGGAATGTATCTATTATATTATGATGTTATAGTTAATGAAGTTTTGTTTTGGGGGTTATATCTCATGGTTTGTGTATTATGTGAACTATATCAGAATTTGATTATTTTAAATTGGTTAATTCTTTATAAATTATTTAAAAAATTATTTTTCTTGTAGTTTGGATTTTAAGAGAGTTTATATGATAAGGGAGAAAGATTAAAAATATGACATCAATATATGGAATTATATTATGAGATATATATTTAATGAAACAAATTATGTCATAAGTATAAGATAAGATAAATATTGATATGGATTATATAGAGAAGGAAGTGAATGTAGAAATATAAATGGAAACACACACACATATTGCAGAGAGCATAATAATATAGTAAAACCCAAATTTTATTAATGAATGAAATGGAAAAAGACTGTAAAATGAAAAACAATACAAACTAGTTAGAATGGTGGAGGGTTTATCTATGAAGGGAGATGTGTCAGCTATATTCATTCGTTAGAAGAAATTATAAGAGGACAAAAGTGCATTTTAATATAAAGTATGATGCCCTATGATGCAAAAATTCTTAAGATACAAAACCCTAACCCTAGAAATGATATGGCAAATGGAATGCAAACCTCAAGGAGGCTAGTTGAGACGTCAACTTCTCGAGGGCACAAATTTTTCGCACAAACTCTATTTAGGGTGCTTCTTGGACCATAATAAAGATTAATCCATGCTTTATGAGTTTGGTAGGGCACATAATCAGAGTTATGGTATACTTCAACTATGAAAAATCCAAGGGAAATGCCCCAAAAATGCACTAGAAGTTGGGGACCTAAAAAACTATAGTAAAACTATGGATGTGGAACCATTCTGAATCAGTGAAATATGCAGGTGGCCACCAGTATTCACCTATATAGTCTCCCCTTATGAATAAATGGTCCCCGTGACATTAAATTTCTTCCATAAATGGGGAGACTTCTGTTGAATCTAACTTTTGGTGAGTCACTTGCCCTAGTGAAGGAGTTTCCTTGCTTTAATGACTTGATAGAGTTGGATGTTCTATTGGTGGGTTCTCTTCATCTTTTTGTCCATGATTTGATTGTCTATCACTTACTCACTATAGGTAGGTTTGAGTTTTGTAGGGGCCAAGTTCTTGACCACCTCTAAGTTGTCCAAGAGAGGTGGAAATTATGGTCAGAGAAGCTCCACGTTAAATATAGGGTACAAGCAAAAGAAAGGGGGATTAATGCTTAATTCAAAAGCATTCTCACCCATAGCCTTAGTGATGGTGTAAGGCCTCTATCAAAGTGCGTGGACCTTCTAATAGGGATCTAATGTGCTATATCTACTAATGCAACCATACCTTATCTCCCACATGAACTTTTGTGGAACATGGTGCTAATCATGGTGCTTCTTGTATTTGGCATTGGATTTCTATAAAATATCACGAACTTGTTGTTAAATCTGATGGATCTGTAGATGAAATGGGCAGAGCTACGTCAATTGGGGCCAATGGCTAGAACTCCGAACACACCTGAGAAGGGTTTTGGCTAATATAACTATGAAGGGTTCTATTATAGCTATCCTAAACATGAGGAAGGATCTCATCCCATGTGAATGGATCTTTGGAGTTTTACATTCTCAGGATATGCACAATCATCATGTTGACTACCTATGTCTATTGGGGGTGGAAGGTAGTCGATTTGGTAAGTCCAGTGTCCATCCTTAACCATAGATTGGACTAGAAATTACTAAATAACGGGTTATCCCTATTTGAAATAATGGTCTATGGGAGCTCGAAATGAACCCAATCATTCTTGAAGAAGAGCTTAGCAGTGGTCCTTATTTTGATAATCTTCTTGCAGGATGTCAAAATATACATCTTAGAGAATCAATCAACAACCACGAATACACAATAATTTCCTTGCTTGGTTGAAGGTAATCAAAACATGTAGTCCATTGTGATAGATTCCTAGGGTCTTTCTAGGGTAGGAAAAGGGGTGTAAAACCCCTGCTTCTTGATGGTAAGCTTAGTAATGGCATAAATAGTGCACGATGTAATATACATGGTGGCCTCTTGTTAGATATTTGGCTAGTAGAAGTACTTTTGCAACACTACCACTATCTTCTCCATGCCAAAGTACTTGGCCACCAAATTGTAATTCACCTCCAAAATAAATTCTCATGCTACTTCAAGGAACACAGAGATAGCATAGGTGGCACAAAAATCATCCTAGAGATGGAAGTTTGAGATCAGTTTTCCTGCACCTAGGGTCCTATACGTAACAACAAAGTTAGGGTCATTTTCATAAAATTGGGGCTCCCAAAGGTCTCATGTTTAGAAGAGTTGAGCACTGTGGTTAATACCACAACTGGATGTTGGTTGAGGTAGTCTGCAATCTGATTTGTGCTTCCCTTCTTATACTTGATTTTCATGAATTATTGTAGGTACGTTCACCACTTTTGATGGAAATCATTCTATAAATTTCCCTACATCTGCATGAAATATAGGGTCTTGTGATAAATGTGGATGATTGTCTCCTTCCCTATAATGGAATGCTTCCATTAGCGATAAGCATGCATAATAGAGTACATCTCCTTGTCACAATTAAGTTACTTGTGAACCTCATTAGAGAGTGTCTTGCTATGATAGGCCATTGGATGTCCATGTTGAGTGAGGATTTCACCAATAACATGATTTGAAGAATCTGTCTCAATCTCGAAGAATTATTGTAGGTTTGGTAGAGTGAGTATTGGAATTGAACAAAGGAAGTGTTTTAGATCCTTGAATAAGTCTTTTTGTTGTGACTTAGTTTAAACAAACTTGGCTTTGTCCCCACCCTTGGTCACTTGGCTTAGGGGACAATCAATATGAGAGAATCCCAACGTGAACCTATGATAGAAGTTGGCAAGGCCCAAGAAACAATGGAGCTTTGGTAGAGTCTTTGGGGTCAACCAATCATGAATGACTTGGATTTTGGATAGATGATGCACAATGTATTCATCCATAGTGTATCCCATATACCGAATTCTTGGCATGTCAAATAATAATTTCTTTATATCGGCATGTAAATTGTGTTGTTGGAAGGTGCTCAAGTTCTATTGAATGGGCTGCAAACACTCTACCCAAGTTTTGTTGAAGATGAGGATATCATCCAAACATGCAACCACAAAATAATTTGTGAATTTCCAAAAGATATCATCCATCATCTTCATGAATGTTTCTAGTGCATTAGATAAATCCAAAAGGCATGACCAAGCACTCAAAAAGACATTATTTAGAGTTGAAGGTTGTCTTTCATACACTAGTTTGCTCAATTGGTACCTGTTGTTAGCATGACTTCAGATCAATCTTACTAAAAATATTGGCACCCTTGAGCTGATCAAGAAGATCATCAATTCAAGGGATTGGATATCATTACTTGACTATGATTTTTTTCAAAGCTCCATAATCAAGACAAAGTTTCCATTTCCGATCCATCTTCTACACCAATACAATTGGGCTTCCACAAGGTGAGGAGCTAGATTGAAAGTGGCCCTTTTGGATGAGCTCTTGAATCTAAAGTTTGATTTCTTCATTCTCCAAAAGAGAGAATATGTATATTGAGCCATTAGGTAGAGGAGTACCATGTATAAAATCAATTCAATGTTTGATCTAGTAGTGTAGAGGCACCCCTATAGGCCAAGTAAATATATCTTTGTATTATTCCAATATCCTGTCCACTTCCTTTTATTGTGTAGAGAGATCCCATGTAGAGGTCATGAAGGTCACATTGATCTTCCTTTCACCTTTCTACCAAACCATAAAAAGGAAAAAAATATCAATTTGAGAGTTACCTTCTTTCATTTCTTCATTGATATCAACGAAACTACAATCATCAAAACTACCTTTGGTACTCTATAGAGCTGACCTCCCAAGTAACAATGACACTATGTGGACTAGAATTGTAAAAAACATGTCATTTCTACATATAGGGCTATCCTAAAAGAACATCACAAACTTCAAGTGGGGAATCATCATACAATACCTCGTATTTGAAAATCTTGATGTTGTAGGTGTTGTTCCAGAGTCTGTACTTAAGGCTTGGAAGCACAATGTCTAGGCATCCGAAAGTGAGTGAGGGGTAGAGAAGAAAGAAATTTCAACCTTCGGCAAGGGAAGCTAGGGCTGATTTCTAGGTTGTTGTCTAGCTTCAAATTGTTCCTGGATGTTTATGTCCCTTTCAATCGCTACCCACAAATGTTCGAGTTCGACACGGGTAGTGGTTGTTTTAAGAATAGTATCAAAAATATTCAAGGCAATATGTGTTTGATCTGATAGTCCGGGTTGGATATTAGGCTGTCTTGTCATAGGGACAGTCATAGAGGAACAAAATGATAAGAAAATCTCAAACTTTTTTAGATGTTGTCTCAATTTCGGTCATATAAAGGAGAGTTATAGCTCCAGTGGTGAAAACAGGGTGCAAACCAAAGGCCCTTTCCCGTAATTGAGTTATATTTTAATAAAAGTGTGTGAGGTGTAAGAAAACATTAAGTTGTCTATCATGTAAGGCTCCTATCAAGGGAGAATCTCACTTATAAATAGAAGAAGAAAATGATAAAGAAATAACCTGATGAAGCATAAAATATATATAGAAATCTAAAATGTTCACTGGTCTTATACCTGCTGATAGTCGGTATAGAGGAAAAACGGTAAACAATATAGAAAACTAGAATTTATTCACTATAGTAGAGGTTGTACTAAATTATAGCGAAGCATTCATCAAAAACATATATGAAATGAAATGAAATATGAAATACAAGGAAACAAACTCATAACACAGTCGTGACAGAATCGAGAATCTTCAGATTTGCTTTATATTAACTCTCGAGGGAGAAAAATCTCTATTGCAATCGACCAAAAAAGGTCCAGCCTATTCCCGTTCTTCTGTTGTATATTTATACAGATTTACATATGATGGAATCTCAATCATTCCAGGATTTTCAGTTACAACTAGAAGGAGATCAATCGTTTCATTTCTTTATCTTTGTCTTTATTTGGTACCAGAAGCCTGCCCTCTTGCATGCTCGGTACAAGTGACACATCTTTCCACCAGCTGAGATATCAACCTTGAAGGTTCCGCTTGAAAATTGGCCAAAAAAATGTAACAATCTCAGATTAATTGCGGCAACCTTTCTTCCATCTGTCGGTCTAGGATGTCAATAGCACACAATTGCACACTTGGTTTAATCATACATTTATCTATTTGAACTATGTCTGCCATAGTTACTTGTGATATTTCGGTCGAATCTCTTTCTTCTTTTTCATTTATATCAAGCGACAGTTTCTCCATATCCATTTGGCTCAGCATCTCAGCATTACTCTCGCTATCAATGCCTAACAGATTTTCGTCTATGGAATCGAAAGCCTCTTCACAGGATTTCCTTATCTTCTTAGCTTGCAATTTGCCTTCTGAGATGCTGCGTTCCCATTCTTTCAACAAAATATTACCTCAGGTATGTTCCGAAAGGGAAAACTTTGAACTTTTTCCCAATTCTCTGTTTGTTGTAGCTATTATAGCTTCTTGAAATGCGACCCAAGCTGCTCCAGCTTCTCTCTCTCTGACAGATAAGTTTTATGATACTTGATCAATAAGCACGAAATTCACCCGAATCGTCTCTATCTTGGCAAGTAAACTTCGCTGGGCTGCATAAACTCTGCTCCGAATCTCCATAGCATGGGACTAGAATATCCCGATGTTTATAACTTGGCTTTCATCTAACTATGATCTAACCTGTAGCTGCTCAATCAAGTCTTTTTGTTGGCCCACCTGTATCTGACTGGTCTGAGGTACCAGCTCTTCTTGTTCGAGCTTAGCTTTGAGCAGTTCAATTTCTTTTTTGTCGGCCATTCTTGCTTGTTCTATTCCTGCGCTTGCCTGGTCCTAGGTGGCCTCCTCTGTTGTGGCTAGTCTAGCTTCTAAGGTTTTGATGAGGCGATTTTTTCGCTTCAGTTGATTTTTCAAAACCCCGACTGAAAATTGGTTTGTCGTAGCATAAGCCCCTAATGTCCCGGCTATTTATGTCACAAAATCTTCTTTCTTCTTGTCTTTCCTATCGGTCAACACCTTGAACTTCTTGGTTGTTGATCCCTCTTCTTGATAGAATTCTCTTTTTACCACTGCTTTTCTCTTTTTATAAAAAAGAACTCATTTGGAGGGATCTCTTCCATCCTTACAAGTCTCAATTCTTCATTGAAAATCCACCATGTTTCTATTTGAGTTGACTGTAAGGGAGTAATGGAGGTGATCGGATCTTCGATTTGCTTAGCTGATTGGTCGGGAGTGGTGATTGGAGTCTGCTTTATTTGCGGATCGGGAGTTTTTATTTCCGGTTTCGGACTCTTAGTTTGCTCCTCCCTATCCTGGTGTTCTTCTTTTCTGGATGTTGAATCTTTTGAGCCTTCAGCTCCTTTTTGTTGCACCTCTACTATTATTGGATTTTTGCCTCGCAATACTGGGGGTAGACAACTCCATCGATGTTCTTGGAATTTCAAAACATCAGCCCTTTCTTCAGGAGCCAGGTCTTGTATCCGAGCCAAAACCTTGGCATAAGATCCTGTGCCTCAAAAAATGTCATCCAAGGGCGAATTTTCATGCTCAAACCTTTTAAGCCCGCAATTGGCTAAATGGTTACTTACGACCCTCTGCGGATCGTGCTTTTTGAATTCGACATGAACCAATTTCAGGTCCTCTAGGGTTGCTGCCTCAGCTTTAGCATGCCCGAAATCTAACAAAGAATAAGAACTTAGATGAATAGGAAAAGGTGGCCATACCTTCTTAGAATATCCCTTAAGCTCCTTGCTTATGCCACTAATTACGGTTTTTCTAGCAACCTCACGGAAATCTAGCCTATCGGGTATGAATAGTGGTAAGGAATTCAGAGGAACTAAAGCACCGAAAACCATGAGATATGAAAATTCTGCTTCCACGTACCAGTCGGCTGTATTGCTCAGATTCATTGCGATACTGTCTGAGATCCTGGGTGGCGGGTGGCCGAATATAGTGACATGCAGCGGTACCATCACCCAGTTAAAAATTTCATACACAAAATATGAGGCTTTGTCTTCCCACAGCTTTGAATGGTAGACGTGGATGGGTTCAGCCTCCGATGGAGTCCAGCTCCAACTCATCAAGGGAAAAGGTGTGAGAAAACACATGGCATCCATGATATACGCAGACATAAAGAATGAAGCAATCTTTCTGCTCTCCCTCTGCACTCAATACTTTGTAACTCGACTGGTCAAACTATCAGACAACATTTTAGCCCAGTCAAAGGAACAACCTTCCGCGACTGTGTGAATTAGAGGCACCCACTGGAGGAAAAAATATGTGGTGTCCTCTCTACCATATAATCTGCAGGTCATCATAGTGATATATTTGAACTGTGGTTCCAGAGAGGCTATTGAATATATACCTTTATTGTCCGCCTTGAATTTCGCAAAGTGTTAAACCCAATCTTTTATTAAACTATACACAGTCTTCTCGTATTTCTCACATTCCTTCTGTTTAAAATGCTCCAGGAATTCGGCATTGTAAACAAAGTTCGACAAGGCTGGCAAATTGTACATAGCCTGCAATTGTTCTGGTCTGAAAGTCCCAATGGTGACCCTCTGCTCGTTGATGATGGTTCTAGTCGGAATATCGACATGGTCTAATGCCCACCGAACCATATTGTAATAAGGGAGCAGACGAGGTCTAGCCACCACTTTATGCATTTGAGCCTGAACGATGATCTTATACTTGGTGATCAGGTCATCTTTTTCATTTCCACTGGAATCATCCGAAATATCTACCAATACTGACTATAGAACCTCAGGAATATGTGACCAGGTCCTGATAGAGTCGACACTTCGAGGTGAAGTATCATAAATGTTGTCTAAACCTTGTCCTGAAACCTCAACAGTGGCTTTAGATTCTTTCCGCGGAGCCATGGCAGGGGATTCTTCTTTCGCTCTCCTGCGATAACAATATGTATACATATAGAAATTAGTTCGCTCTAGAAAGGTTTTCTCTGCGTAGAATAAAAATGAAACTTGTGACAACAAATAAAAGATCCATGCCTTCGACCATTTAAATCTAGGTCGTCCTTAGGAATAGAACAGTCAAATCGTTCTTAAGTTTAGCAATAAAAACCAAATCCTTACTTGTCGATTTGCCTCGTTTCCAATTAATGTCTTAGATTTTGACAGTTCGTAGTTGCAAGTTGGCGCAGGGAAAGTTTTAAATTTCCTCGTAAACTATGCATATTAATTTTCGTATTAGAACACTGGTAATGTTGGCTTAACTTAAATAATAGGGCCTTTTTTGAATGTTAATTAATCTTTCGGCACTCGCCTCATCATGATTTTTCGCTTTAACCCTTTGAACCTCTAAGACCCGAGATTGCGATAATTAGCTTTGGTTAATACAAAACGTAACCAATATTAAGTGTTTAATTAATTACGTTTTTATTTATATCACGACTTCGCGACTCAGAGCTTCGAAGGTATAGCTTCTGGGAGGCTCATATGCTAAGTTGCGAAATCATGAGATTGCGACTTCGCGACTCGGAGCTTCGAAGGTATAACTTCCAAGAGGCTCGTATGCCGAGTTGCGAAATCGCGAGATCGCGATGATATGATTAATTAATATGGAGGATAAAATTGGATTAAGTGTTTAATTAATTACGTTTCTATTTTTATCGCGACTTCGCGACTCGGTGCTTTGAAGGTATAAATTTTGAGGGAAAATATGTCGAGTTGCGAATTCCCAAAGGAGCTTAACCACGGCTAAAATTTTTACCTTTAACATTAACCCGGGTTACTTTAACAAGAATCTCGTGGTTTCAGCTATCAGGGCTACGACGGTAATACTTTTGGAGCTAGAAAACGCCGAGACACGAAATCTCGATGATGCTTAACTGCGTTTTAGAGTATTATTACTTTCGGTAATGATCTGGGTAAACTTTTTCGAACTAATTCGTCGTTTCGCCTCTCAGGACTTATAAACTATGTGATCTATAACTCCCGACATGCGACATCCCGAGTTTTAGAAGTAGAGACTCGATTAAATGATTAAAAATAAATCTTGCCTTAAGAGTATGATAACCGTCCCTGCTTGCACGATGAGACCTCTGAGATTTTGGGAAACATATGTAAACCGGTTTTCGATTTCAAACATTAAGATATGAAATTTTAAACAGACTCAAAAAAACAAAACAAAGGTGGCTCCAACATAGGCTCCAACTAGGGATCATGTTTTCCTACAAGACGGGAAGAACAGTAGACCATGTGCCATATATTGGGTAAATGGAGTCAATGTATTTAATCCAACGAAAATGTTCCTTAGAACAGGATACCGAAGGGAAAAGGGATTTCGTCTTTTACCTTCGAAAAGTTTTCAAGACTTAGATACTTTTTAAACTCAGTTGTAGTCCCTTTCACGACTTTCTCCTTCCTGTTACTAAATTTAGGTCTGCATTAAGACAATCAAAACAGTTCTAGAGGACCCAACAGATCTTGTGGGAAAATGGATCGTAAGAGAGTTTTTCTCATCATGATGCTCCTGTGCTATCTTATATTGGCTGTAACCACTCTTCAATCTAAAGAACATTTTGTTTCGATTCGACGTAATTTGCTAGAGGAAGGTCTTGGATTCCCATCAATGTCCATGGACCATCACGATAATAGGGACGTGGAGGCTCTTCTGTCCTTCAAAAAGCATATCAGAAGCGATCCACTTAGAAAGCTGTCCAACTGGACAACTGAGAACTCAAAGGAGGTATGCTCCTGGTATGGTATTACCTGTAAGCAACAAACCACCAGAGTTGTTGCAATAATCCTTCCTAATCCCGTACCCATAGATGGTTATCCATCCTGTGTGGATCTTAAATTTGCAATGGAAGGTACCCTTTCCCCGTCTCTGGGCAACCTCTCTTTATTACACACTCTGAATATTTCTTGTAATAATTTTACAGGAGTAATTCCGCCCGAATTTGGGCAGCTTAAAGCGCTGAGAATACTTGACGTCATCCATAACATGGTCGGGGGATCTGTTCCAAAATCATTGTCCAATTGTAGGCACCTGAAATGGATCAGTCTTTCATCTATCAATTTGACAGGGACCATACCAACAGAGTTTGGTCGTCTACTCGAGTTGGAACATCTCGACTTGTCGTGGAATTCTTTGAGTGGAAGTCTTCCAACTTCTCTCGGCAACTGCAGGTCACTCCTACATCTCGACTTGTCGGAGAATTCTTTGAGTGGAAGTATTCCAACTTCTCTCGGCAACTGCAGGTCACTCCTACATCTCGACTTGCAATAGAATTCTTTGAGTGGAAGTATTCCAACTTCTCTCGGCAACTGCACTTCACTCACATATTTGGAGATTTGCAATAACGAGTTCACTGGTCCAATACCTTCCTCTTTGGGATCGATGAGAAACCTGTATACTCTTGACCTCTCTTCCAACAACTTCAGTGGTCCAATCCCTTCCTCTTTGGGTTCGATGAGAAACCTGTCTATTCTTGACCTCTCTTTCAACAACTTCAGTGGTCCAATCCCTTCTTCTTTGGGTTCGATGGGAAGCATGTCTTTTCTTGGCCTCTCTTCCAACCATTTCAGTGGTCCAATCCCTTCTTTTTTGGGTTCGATGGGAAGCCTGTCTTTTCTTTACCTCTCTTCCAACCATTTCAGTGGTTCAATCCCTTCCACTTTGGGTTCGATGAGAAGCCTGTCTTGTCTTTTCCTCCAAGACAACTTACTAATTGGTCACATCCCATCAACTCTCGGAAATTGTACTATGTTAACATACCTCTACTTGTCGGATAATAATTTGAGGGGGAGAATACCAATTGAATTGGGGTTGTTGGTGAACCTACAAGACCTTAACCTAAACAATAATAAATTGGAGAGCATACAATCTGAGTTGGGTAACTTGAGCAAGCTTGAAAGAATTTTCCTGGTAAACAATAATCTGAAAGGTACAATTCCGAAATTCATAGGAAATTTTCAATATCTCAATATCCTTGATTTGAATTCAAATTACTTAAGTGGATGTATCCCACATAGCATAGGTCAGCTAAAATATCTCTATAGTTTGGACATACATAATAACAATATTTTTGGAAGTATTCCAGATAGTATTAGTGGTTTGGTTTCACTTCAAACTTTAGATCTATCTAATAATAGTCTAGAGGGATCAATTCCTAAGGGCATTGGCAATTGCACTTCTATCTTAAGTTTATATGCCTACTCCAATAACTTCTCAGGGACTTTGTCTACATCTTTGGCCCCTTGTACCAACATTCAAGTGCTCGATTTAAGTACAAATGGATTGACAGGTGAACTTCCTAGCTATCTTGCATTTTTTCATAACTTGAGTGTTTTAAACATTGGTTATAATAATCTCAGCGGTGGTATTCCTAAATGGATCACAAAATTCACAAAGTTGCAATGGTTGGATTTATCCAACAATAAATTTAGTGGAAGAATACCACTTGATCTTGAAAGACTTCAAGGATTTGTAGTCAATGTATCTTCGCAAGAGGGAGTACCACTTTTTTGTAATGATGGTGAGGAGGAAATCGAGGCCACTGGGGGACCTTCCAAATTCATTTGTAAAAGTAAGTCAATTGAGATGAAAGGAATAAACCATATTAGACTACGGGTGAAATCACGAAGGTGGGTTACACTTTCGTGACAATCGGGTCTCCAAATTTTCGAAAAACAAATTTTCGGCCGAACTAAATAATTTTTTAGGCCGAAAGATATTATTTTCGGCCGAACTATTGTTCGGCCGAAAACATAAACGTCAAATCGAACGGAGCCATAACCGGGCCCTCGATTTGCGTGTAGAAATTTGGTCGGCTGGATATTTTTTTTCCGGCAATATTTTTTCGGCCGAAAGATTTTTCGACCGAAAGATTGTTCGGCCGAACAATATTTCGGCCGAAACATAGTTCGGCCGAAAAATGTTTTATATAATTTCCACACACCGATGGATGATGGTTAGAAACTTGTTTGGTTGTTAGGTTGTGTGCGCCGAGGTTGTGAGGCTGTGTGCGCCGAGGTTGTGAGGCTGTGAGGCTGTGTGCGCCGAGGCTGTGAGGCTGTGTTTGGTTGCGAGGTTGTGTTTGGTTGTGAGGCTGTGTGCGCCGAGGCTGTGAGGCTGCGTTTGGTTGCGAGTCTATGTCGCCAAGGTTTGTGTTGCAGAGAGCAGTGGTTGCGGTTTGTGTTGCAGAGAGCAGAGGTCGAGGTCTGTGTCGACGAGGTGTGTCGCGGTCGCGGGAACAGTTTCGAGTCGTCGCGGGAACAGTTTCGAGTCGTCGCGGGAATTTGGAGGTATTTAACATTCCTGTATGCCTGTCTGTTTGCGTTTTTATTTATATTGCAGAGTTTTATATGCGTTTGTGTTTGTTGTATATTGCAGAGTTTTTATATGTTGTTTGCATTTGTTGTATATGCGTTTGCGTTTGTTGTATATTCGTTTTTATATGTGTTTGTATGCGTTTGTATAATAGTTTTTATATGCGTTTGCGTTTGTATGCGTTTTATATGTATATATACTGTATATGCGTTTTATATGCGTTTTATATACAGTTTTATATGCGTTTGTATATATACAGTTTTATATGCGTTTGTATATTGCGTTTGTATATAAACAGTTTTATATGTGTTTGTATATGTATATTGCAGAGTTATATATAGAGTTTTATATGTATATATACAGTTTTATATGCGACTGTATATTGCGTTTGTATATATACAGTTTTATATGCGTTTGTATATGTATATTGCAGAGTTATATATTGCACAGT
>ML789718.1:169781-189368 GCA_009831015.1 Picea engelmannii | reverse complement strand
GTCCTAACCCGCACATAGGTAGATCAATGTATTTAGATGTAATAAAGGTCAATATTAATAATACCTTTCAATAAAATAGAATAAGGCGGATGTAAGAAGACCTAATAGAAGATTCCGCTTCTAGAAGGATCTTCCTCTAGATGTTTCTCTTAATAGACATATTTAGTATAAATAAGGGTCGAGGGTATGAAAAAGCCTAGCTTGGATATTATTGTAACAGAGCGATGCTCGACTGGAGGTTGCCCCCTCGAAGAGGCCTGTGAACATTGCTATCTGATTCAAAGTGTTATTTCTGTTGCTATTTCGTATATCATTTATGTGTATTGTGAAGATTATGCTGGATATTTTACTGTTATTCTGTCATTTCTAGCATTTCATTTTTGTTCTGCATATTTTATATATCTGGTATCTTGCATATCGATTCGAATGTCATAATAGCCAATGCAGTGGCTAAATACCAATAACCAAAACCATTGTCAACGTAATCAATAGAGACAAACCAACAATCGAACACCGTCGTCGATACACCACTAACTCATAAAAATCAACAATATACCCAATAGTATATAACGGGCTCCATTTATTAAAATCCAGGCTTTGAGTAATCAAGGGTTTGCTCTCTGTGGACCAACACAGGGGAACTCGAGTCGACCCCCAACAACATGTGGGAACCTATGAGACCATACTGTGGACACACAAGGTATACAACCAACAACTTTGTAGATAGGGTGACGGTTCACAAGATAGGAGAGACTATGAATAGAGGAGCAAAGGTTTCACTTTGGTCTGTAATAACATTGAGAACAGGCAGGGTATAACCCTCATGGTTTTCCTAATCAACCCGAAGAATGTTGAGATAAAATAGATTCAAGAAATAACAATCAACCTTAAGCAAGCCCCTTGGCATAATAGCCATCATAACCCACTATGCAAACATCAATAGCATGAACGAACCCATACCCAGGTGAAACGATATGCAGTGACACAAGGTGGTTCAAACCCAACAACCCCATAATTAGAAAAACGACTGGGTATGGTGACAAGAAAAGTGTGGAGACAGCCAGCCAATCTGAAATGCTTCAACCAAAACCAATAAGGACGACATAGAGCCTTCATGGCTTCTAGCACTCAGAATGATAAATGAAACCGTGACTTCAACCACACAAACCATTCATTCCAAAGAAATATCACAGTGTTAAGAAAATCACATATCCATACATCACCGAGCCAATATCTATTTCATAACCCGAGCGGGTTCATGGATGGCGAAAAAGACATACTTGTAACCAAAACCCTTAAAAACACGAGCTTCGTCGAGCAGTTCTTCCCTTCCCCGAAAATCAGATCTTAACCACAACAAAACACAATCAAACAATATCCAAGCCAGGGTGACGACCAGTGAAAGGGGTATGGAGTGATGTGTAGTAAATGCACGTCGCCTCCATCCTCCATTCATTCAACTCCTTAGTACACGCCAACCAACCTTTCATTAATCCACTTAATAAATCTATGCATCAAACTTAACATCCATCACTTGTCAAATGCGCCACCCATATCACCCTTAACCATTTCCAACTATACCATAGCGCATATCCACCATCTTTTCATATAACTCAATAAATCGTATAGCCACTAACTTTGTTAGCTATGACTAACAACAATCCCTTTAAATTCATTTGCATATAATGTATCATAGCATAGCATAGTGTAGGATAACCTTTTTTCCATTGGATTTGTTCCATATTTATTTTATCTTTTGTCATGACTAACATGTGTTTTGTGCAGGTGAAACATGTAATCGATCATGGTGCTAATAGCAATGTTATAACAGTGGATATAAGACATTCACACAATATGGAATTTAGAGCTTACAACAATTAGAAACAACACATAATAGGCACTATCCATTGTCAATAAAATCAAGATTTCATCAATCATGTAGAATCTTGTAAGCAATGTCGAACAACAACATAAACATGAAATAAGAATCAAGCTTGATCTCCCTATCTACAAGGGGGTCCCACCTACTAGTATTATATATCTTGTTAGCTTATAATAATAGGCTTTAGCAATACTTTGCGGGAAAAATCTTCGTTGCGATTTTTATCGCCAACAAACTGTTGACTCCATGGGGAAATTTGTTTTCAATAGATTTATAACTCAAAACTCATGGTTTCGCAGAGTAAGAAAAACAATTCAAGAAAATATAACTAGGAGTATTATGCAACAGGGGGAAGTGAGCGGATTTAATGGGAAAATGATTGGGAATTTGGGAATAACTCATGAAAAATGTTAAGTATGAGGGGGTTTACCACTTTGTGCACAATCGTTCAACTGGAATCTGCTCTTTTATTTCAAGGAGAAAAATTATGGAATTTCTCTTTTAAATTCTCAAATGGATGGAGAAATGGAAAGCAGAAGCGGGAGATAACCAATTTCCTTGAAAGACAACAATGAGGGTAGATAGCAAATTCAAGTGCTTTCAGGGGAACATCGCAACAGTTGTGTAAGCTTGATTGTTATTGATTAACAATATCTTGCAGGAGTGTGACTGTGGCAGAACTGATCCAACATCTTATTCTTGACTAAAATCAACTTAAAAATGAAAAAGCAATAAAAATCATAACATAACTAAAATTGTGGAATTTAAAACATCAGAAATAAAATGACCGAAAAGTAAAGGCAGTATGAAATTGTCAAAATCAGAAAGCAGAAATCAAACTATTGTAATGCCGAAATGAAAAATAGTGATAGAAAAGAAAGCAGAGCTACACTACTAATATACAAAAAACCCAAATAGCATTAGAACTTTTCAAGTTGGTTCCAAGTAATATTTCAAGTGCGATTTGTTAGTGTTGTAGGATAATAATCGCCCTCGTAATTTTTTTAGAATGTAAGAGTTAGTACTCTGGATAAAAGTGATCTTGAGAGGACCCAACCATAGCACTTGAAACTCTGATGTAACTAACAAACCTTTAACGTATACAATTAGATCATAAGGATAGATATGAACACTGATCATATCATCAAGAGTTATTTGTATAGGTCTTTTAAAAGTAGTACTTGCATCAAAATGATATGTTCATAATTCATGGTACCCCAATCAGTGATAAGGGTCATTTTGTAAGCATCTGCCCCTTTTACCTTGATTTGATTGTAACTGAAAAGGAAATTAAGTAAGGGCATCATCTGTGACCCTGCGAACTTCTACAAAATAATTTCTATGTTAGGGATAAGAGAAAATCCTTTCATAATAGCCCTCTTAATTGTGTGTAAATCAACGCAAAACCTTATATGTTCAGTGGCTTTCCTGACAGGGACCAAATTTGAAACCCATTCAGAACACTTGACTGGAAGGATGATACCAGCCTTCAAGATTTTTCCCAATCCTTTTCGAATAATTTCTTCTGGTGCAGGGTTGATAGGTCTTTGTTTTTTCCTAACTAGTTTTATGCCTTCCTTGATGAGGATGGCATGTTGTATAAGACCAGGATGAAAACCACGAAGATCCTCATAAGACCAAGAAAAAACATCTTGAAATTCACCAAGTAGCTTGGAAAACTTCATGGCTTCTTCATCAAAACAATGGGCACTTGTTTTATCATTCTTTGGAGCCTCGGGTGTCACAACGTTCAAGGAGATTGTTTCACCCACCTTCCTTTCCTATTCCTCTTCTTTTTGTTTTTCTTTATTGCCTACATCACTCGATGAAAACGAACTCTCAAGAGGAGTCAAGCCCTTAGGAATCTTGCCATCTTTCATGGATATAATTTCCTTGGGATTAAGAGGTTAATTTTGAATGAAAGCACAAATGCTCTCATTGTTAAGGAAAACTTGTCGAGACTCTATATTGTCAGGGATATGTGGATGATATAGATATTGAAAAGTACAATCAGGTCTGTGAGGAAAAAGTTTCTGATTAGGAGAAACTGCAAAGACAACTAACTGATAAGCCATCGAATTCAAATAGTTTGGGTAAGTGCCCAAACAATTTGGGTATATAGTTTCATTGACTTATTGCTAGGAGAGTATATCTTATGTACAAGGTTCACAACAAGATCAGAATCTCCAAAAAATGAAAGGTGACCACAACAAATATTATAGGCGTTTTCAATGCCTAATAATAAAGCTTTGAAATCGGAGATATTGTTCGTACAAGCAAACTCCAACCTGTAAGACGAGTTATGAATTTTCCCTACAGGTGAAATCAAGATAATTCCAGCTCCATTACCTTCATTAGAGCACGAACCATCAAAATGCATATGCCACATATCATCATCTAAATCGATTTTTTCCAAGGGAATATTATCCTCCTCGACAAAGATGGAATACACTCCTAGGTCCTCTTAGATATAGTTTACATCAGGGCGTGGGACACTCTCTATGTAAGGTGAAATCCTTCCCTCTCTAGGGACTATAATGTTTTTGCCATTTCGAGGAACGGATAAATGTGTTCCGTTGAGTAAGAGGTATCCACCTGTTAAAGCTTTCCAATCTCTTCCCAATATGATTGAGTAATTTCTTACTGGCATATCGATTACCTGAATACTAAGGGTCGTCCTTATTTCAGGGTGTGCGCACAAAACTAAGGTCACATCCTTAATCTCGCCTATGGTCGTTTGTTGTAGACTATTATAGGAGAGCATGCTTTTGGTGTTTTCATTTGTACAAGACAAGCCTAGCTCTTCCATAATAATCTTTGACATCACACTTGGGCCCTAACCGCCATCAATGAGGCAACAATGGGCGATCTTATCCATAATCTTTACAGAAATATAAAAAGGGGGATTTTTTACAGGGTATATAAAGTTATGTACACCTAATTTATTTACAGATGAATCCTCTTCGTTCACCTCTTCAGAGAGGTTGGCTAGAACGAAATATTTTCCTTCCATGAATTGTTTCAGATGCATCTGTTGTTCAGGGACGACAACCATGTCCAGAAGGGTTGCATATTCTTTGATATTGGCCAACTGATTCAAGATATTGTACTTGGAAGAGGGGAGAGGGGAAGTTATTCCTTGACTGTCAGGAACATTAGGAACTTGGACAGTAGTCGCGCGTGAGGACGAGCTTGGGCTAGAAGAAATTTGGGGAGGGTCAAATTTTCCTTTGGGAGCATAGGCTTTGTTCTTAGTATTGATGATCATGACATCTTTTAGCTCTGTAGAATCTAGGATAGCGATAGTAGTTTTTGGTCTTTTACCAAAGATATTATCTTTGGCACTCTTCCTTACCTCACATGTGTCTTCCTCGTGGTGTTCCTCGCAGAAGTTACACCAACTTCGAGGCAAGATAGCTTTAGACCGAAAATTAGTTTCAATCGGATTTCTAAAGGGGGGTGCAAAAGAGGATGAAGCTCCAGGGGTGAGAGGGGAGACATATTCCTTTCACTCATACGCTCTCATACAATTATTCATATCTTGTACTAGCTGTAAGAGGGTGGACATGTGTGTCTGTTTAACTGATTCTCTCTGTGGAAGACATGTTCTTTCAAGCTATTCTTCATACTCTAAACAAGTATGCAAAGCAGAACTGAGATTATCAATGGCTTTTTCCTCAAGCCTATGACGATAAGGGGAGGGTAATGCATTGTAGTAATGCATGAAAGCGGCTTGGTTCTGAGGTTGAATTAGTTTAGGGATTTGATTGTATAACTTAGTGAAATGAAAGTTGAAGGACTTGATGGTTTCACCATCTTTATAGACGATGTTATTGTATTCCCTTAACTTCTCAGCTGGGCTTTTATATTGGCCATAAGTGGATCCAAACCAATAGATTAACTCCTCCCAAGTAGACATAATCTTAGGAGGAAGGTCAAATAAATCGGTCGCAATCTTTCCTTCCAAGGAATTGACGAATAAGTGCATATAAGTATCATTTTCATTGGCCCCTATGTTGTGACAAGCATTAGAAAATGACACCAGGTGTTCATTTGTAGTGATAGTATTATTTCCCAAAAACCTAGGAATATGTTCTTTGAATTTAGGAAGTGGATGAGTAGCAGGTGCTAGGTTAAGAGGAGAGGAAACATGCCACGGTGTGGTTGTGGAATCTTCTTCAAACTGAAAAAGCCCATACTTCTTAATGACTTTGGTGGCATTTGTGGTAGATTGGACAATCATATGGTGGCTATATAAGTTGCCAATCACCGACGAATATGAAGACTGAGAAGAGGAAGCACTTCCAGTGCCACTAGAGCCACCACTAGATGCCATCTTGTGGATGATAGGTGAAGGATAAAAAGACAAACATGAAGAATCAGACAAAGTTCTCCTTAGAGCACTTTGTTGGGTAGATAACACAACGTTTCTTCTTCCTATTTCAGAAATAGGATTAATTTTGGGTGATAAGCCTCTTCTTCTTCTAGAAACACGAGAGTTTAAGGACATGAAAGAAGGGCCAAAACTGAAGGAACAAGAAGGTTACTGTCGATTTCTAGGTTGTCTACGTCTAGCTTCCCAACGTTCTTGGGCACTAATGTCTCGCTCAATTGTTGCCCATGAATGATTAATCTCAGCACGAGTATTGGTAATGTCCAAAATGGTGTTAAACAAGTTCAAATGAATGTTGGTTTGATCTTGAAGACCGGGCTCAATATCAGGTTGCCTTGCAACAGGCACATTGATTAAGAAATAAAATAGTCAAAGAATAAAAATCAGAAAAATAGATGTATTGATGCTAATCAAGCATAAAATTAACCAGAGAGATATTGAAGATCTCCCTAGTATGGTCACCAAATAAATGTTGAGGAAAATATATGAAATGATCTTACTCAAGCATTTTCATATTTTCTCTGGCTAAAGAAAAATAGACAGGAATGTCACCCTATGTTTATAGCCATCAAAAATAATATCCTAACTCACAAGTATTGATTACAAGTGCTTAGGCTAGTCTTTTTATGAATAAAAGCTTGCTGGAAAATTCATTATTTATATAATTTTCTGAATATAAAAGTTGTTGAAATAAATGTAGAGATAGAAGTAAAGACACCAAGATGATAATCAAGATAGATGCGACATCAAGCAATATTTTATTTCATTCCAATTCATCAAAGAGTCAGTCTCTTTACAAAACTTCGTGAAGACTTTTTGGACCAAAGTCAAACTTAGACGCCCCCGATGAAACATACAAAAAGACCTCTGACAGAAAATCAAAAACTAAACTCTAAAAGTTGGATCAGCTTGCCACAGATTGTTGGCCAATTGGCTTTGCACAATAGCCTTTGTCAGTCATGAAAACTAATTCACAAACATACAAGTCTACACAGACTATCAAAGATAGATCAACACCTTTGAAAAACAAGTGTCTGAATGATGTAATTCAGCCTTGAATCTTGTTGTCTACAATAAGACCCTACTATCATAAAAAAAAATTAGGTTGGTGCTCAGTTAAGGAATGAATGAAAACTGAACTATCTCAACACAAACTCAAAGAGAAAACCTTAGTATGCTTCTCTTTTTATCCTCCTCTTGTTCCTCCCTTTCCTTTTGCCTTTAAGAAAATTATAATTGGTTGAAGTAGTTGAACTATGTCATTAGTTAAGTTAACAAAAAACTCAACCAACTTTTTAGTTAGGGGGGAAAGTAATAAATCATAATAAGGGTTTTAAATAGATAATAACTAGTAGGTGGGACCCCTTGTGACTCCCCTTTAGCTCTTAAAAATCATAACATAACTAGTCAATTAAAAAAAGCATCCCTCCTTGTGACTCCCATCAACAAATTCATGTTTGACAATTTATTTCATTGATATTTGAAATTATTTCGAAAAATATATTACTTATATATCCAAAAAACATGTTGTCCAAAACTTATGAAGTCAACTGTTATCAACAATAAATAAAATAAAATTTAAAATCCATATTTTCCACTCTAAGATGCAATCTTTCCCTTGTTGTTGTTGTCACCTTTTGATCTCTCTAAATCTCCCCTTAGTTGTGTTGATCCTTTAGGCCTAATTTCTCTGATCACATGAGAACAACCATCCCTTAAATGCATCTAGGAGGACATGGATTTATCAAAGCCATTGGAGGGTGAGGTGTTAGAAAAACAAGACCGCGAAGCAATAAAATAAAACAAATGCGGAAACAAAACACAGAAGATACACAATACAATAGAGACACAGATTTACGTGGTTCACCCAGTGTGGGATACGTCCACCAGAGAAATTGTCAGGTCCTTCCTTTATTATTATCCAGCAAATGAAAGGATACAATCTATAGTAAAACTCGTTGTAAATTCCTCTTCTTTCTCTCACAGTCTCTTATCTCGAAATACAATACTCGTTATCATGCATAGCCACAATACGTTTCCCTCATAACAGAGGGTTTCCTTCTAGGGCAAAAAACCCTAACATAATTTCTACCGTTAGATCTACGACCTTATAATGAATGGTCCAGATTTACAATGAAATTACAATATACATTTACAAGGCAATTTTTCCTTCGGGGGCTTCACCCCCGAACCCCCCAACTGGGGAGATAGCCCCCATGAACCCCGCAGAGGGGGTACCCCCCCTCTGCACTTCCCCACGTGGAAGAGTGTACATACTTTTAGGGTGTAAAGTCTTCAACATGGCTGAAAGAAAGGACCTCTGAATCAGGAAAATAATCAAGCTCCACAACCAACATGAGGAAGGGACAACAATGGATTTTCCTTTGTCAAGGGCATGGTGGGCCTCGATTTTCAACCTTTTGCTAGCATGGGAGGACTGAACTGGTGAGTGGACATGGGAATATTGGACAATCTGATTGACAAGATGGGGAACAGGTAAAGACAAATTGGGCCAGCCATGATGTTGGGAGACTGTTGGGTGGACAATCTCTTGTCAGCTGTTGTTTTCGGGAACCTCGGGTTGCAATGAGACATGAGGGGGCATGAGAATATTGTTGAGGAAAATATATGAAATGATCTTACTCAAGAATTTTCAGACTATGCTTGGCTAAATCAAAGTAGACGGGAATATCACACTATGTTTATAGACAATAAAAATAACATCCTAACTCACAAGTATTAATTACGAGTGCTTAGGCTAGTCTTTTATCAATAAAAAAAACTTGCTGGAAATTTACTTTTTATACAATTTTCTGAACATATCAGTTGCTGAAATAAATGTAAATATAGAAGTAAGGTCATCAAGATGATAATCAAGACAGATGAGACATAAAACAATCATTTATTTCATTCAAATTCACCAAAGAGTCATTTTCTTTACAAAATCTCATGCAAAAATTGTGGACCAAAGTCAAACTTAGACATCCCCGATGGAACATACAAAAAGACCTCTGACAGAAAAGAAAAACTAAACTCTAAAAGTTGGATCAACTTGCCACAGATTGTTTCCCACTCGACTCTACACAATAGCCTTTGTCAATCATGAAAATTAATTCACAAACAAACAAGTCTACAGAGACTATCAAAGGTAGATCAACACCTCTGAAAAAAAAGTGTCCGAATGATGTAATTTAGCCCTGAATATTGTTGTCTACAATAAGACCCTCCTATCATAAAAGAGAATTAGGCTTGTGATGAATGAATGAAAATTGAACTATCTCAACATAAACTCAAGAGCAAACCTTAGTATGCTTCTGCTTCTATCCTCCTATTGTTCATCCCTTTCCTTTTCCTTTTAAACAATTTAGAATTGGTTGAAGTAGTTGAACCAACTCATTAGTTAAGTTAATTAAAAGACTCAACCAACTTTAGTTAGGGGGAAAAGTAATAATCATAATAAGGGTCATAAATAAATAATATTAAGTAGGTGGGACCCCTTGTGACTCCCTTTAGCTCATAACAATCATAACATAACTATTTAGTTTAAGCAAAACACACCTCCTTGTGTCTCCCATCCACATAGTCACATTTGACAATTTAGCTCATGATATTTGAAATTATTTTCAAAAAATATTACTCATGTAACCAAAAATAAAATATGTTGTCCAAAGTTTCTTGAAGTCAATTGTCATCAACAATAGATAAAAATAAAAATTCAAAATCCATATTTCCCACTATGCGATGCAATCTTTCCTTGATTGTTGTTGTCACCCTTTGATTTTCCTGAATTTTCCTTTGGCTACGCCGAGCCCTTAGGCCTAATATCACTGATCACATGGGAACAATTGTCCCTCAAATTCATCCGGGAAGACACGGATTTCTCAGAGCCATTGGAGGGTGAGGAAGGGGCATCAGTGGATTTTCCTTTGTCAAGGGCATGGTGGGCCTTAGTTTTCAATCTCTTACTAGCATGGGAGGATTGTACTGGTGAGTGGGGAGCAGCTTGGACAATCTGGTTGTTAGGCGGAGGAGCAGGCAAAGACAAATTGGGCCAACCAGAATGTTGGGAGACTGTCGGGTGGAAAATCTCTTTCCATCCATCATTTTCAGGAACCTCGGGTTTCAATGAGACGTGAGGGGGAACAGGGATACCAAGGTCTCGCGGAACTTGGAAAGGAGGCCTTTTGGGCCTAGGTTGGACTATTCCCTGCCCAATCCAATTGAAAAATACAGCCTGAAAAAACTGGCCAAGCTCTTGTGAATCAACATCAAAATGTATGGAGAACCTTGGCCTTCTTGGGCCTCTGTTCCAATTACCTCTCCCTTAGTTTCCATAGCCACGGCTACCTCGGCTGAAAAAACTCATTCCTGCATGCATGATTGATTAGCAAATAGTATTTCAAATAGAAATACATGACAACTCTTAAAAATATGAAATAGATTTGGCTCAACAATGTATCAGACTTAGGAAATCCAATCCATACAAATTGTTTTACTGTTTATCAGTGAGAAGGGGATGAATAAAAGGTCATGGGATATGTAAGGGGTTTTTATTGAGAAAAACATGATATGATGAGGGGGGAAAATACAATTACTTCTCAAAGATAACAACAATCAACTACAAACCAAAAAAAACATCATTGTAGTTCAACCAAGACACTGCTACTGCTAAACTGCTTCAACACAGAATTTTTCTTGACTATAATCAATTTTAGAACAGGGAATGAAAAATGAATGTGGGAAGGAGATGGGATTGTAATTAGCGAAAAGTGAAATAATGGTGGGGAATGAGAGTGGGTACAGTTCACAAAATTAATCAAGTAATCCATATAGCCATTCTGTCAAAAGGATATGCACCAACCAAACGATCATTGTGATCCAATAACCATTACTGTGTATTAGCTAGTTCATTGTTCATAGTCAAATATCTAACACAGTTCCATCAACAAGACAACATGCATTCCACAACAATCTTTAAGGGATTTATGTTCCTCTTATTTATAACAATTCTTCAATCATCAAAAACAACCACTGCCCACACATTTCTTCAATCATCAAATACACCCAAAGTCGCGTTTCAATATTGCAATGAAGTTATAC
The DNA here is from genome assembly GCA_009831015.1 of Picea engelmannii. NCBI lineage: Eukaryota > Viridiplantae > Streptophyta > Pinopsida > Pinales > Pinaceae > Picea > Picea engelmannii. The sequence goes on along the minus strand of ML789718.1, from coordinate 177,993 downwards.
AATCACTATAATCGGGCTTATCATTTAAAATGCATGACATTCCTTAAACATACATAATGGTATTCAACCCAATAATCTAGATTAAAATTGCAAAACCCAGATTGTCATTTAAATGGACAGACAACAACCACCATTCCAACACATGATATCCACAGAATAATTCAATCATGCAAGTGTAATTATGTCATTGTACAAGCCCAACTCAATGTGACTCTAAAATGTTGGGCCATCCATCCAACACAACGAGGTATCAACAACATGCTTGTCTTCATAAAACAAATAATCAAATTGCAACAAGGTCGTGATAAAAATCTGTGACTATATCTGAGTGTGGAACCCAAAATTATCCATATTATACACAGTGGGCAGCCACCCAAAGCACCATGATGCAACATTTCCATTTTAAAATTCTAAACACAGTCATAATATTAATTTAATTCATCGTGTCGAGCTATCGATCTATACAGTATTGCTTCAAATTAATCAAACTTCAACCAACTATGATGTGTAAAACTCGGGCTCATGCAATCAAATAATCATAATGCATACAATGGATGGATTTTCTACAGTCATCCCAGTTGCAGTAACCATTTGGCCCCAAAATAACTCATAGTTACAATTACCATTTATTCATTGTGTAGAAACACCACACACACAAATGTAGTTTGCGCAAGCATCATTAAGCAATTGTAACCAATGCCAAGCTAAACATCCAAATAATTTTTAGTGCAAAAAGACAGTGACTGTGTATCAACCAATCAACCAATTCAATGTTGAGACAATATTTGGACTGTCGTAACAATCAATAATCGACCCAACATGTTGTGGCAACCTCACATACCCACGCATCGACATAAAGCGAGGTTGCGACCTTCTCCATTAAAACAATACTGGATTATCAAACACAAGGAAATCGACTGTGTATTTGGACTGCCCAATTAACAATGCAGGGTTATCCATTGTAATAACACATGCAACGACTAGATATCAAATGAACACGATCTTCATATGACCAACTGGGCGAGTTTGTACCCTATTTTTGTCGACAATACACAACCATCCAACAATAACCAAGCAGTAAACCTAACAGGCCACGCCGGTCTTCTATATCAACCCTCAGACATGTAGAGTTAAGGGTTTTCTCTGTGACCAACACAGGGAAAGCTAGAGCTGAATACTTCCAATGGTGAAAACTTCTGAGACCAACAGTGCATACACAGAGAGAACCATGACTTATTCATGGACAGGTAACAAATACAGTGACAAGAGGGCTATAATAGAGGATCGAGGCTCCAACTCGGCCAGTAATGATACTTAATACACGCAGGGTATAACCCTCGTGGCTCTCTAGTCAAACAACCACAACGCTAAAGTGAAGACAAGGCCGAGAAAGAACAATATAACCCATTGCGCAACCTTTAGTGGTGGAAATAAATCAACGCTCAAGTGAACAAGATGCAGTGACACAGAGTGCTTCCAACCATTAAAACCCATAAAACCCAAAGACTGGACATAGCGATACGAATGCGTGAGGACAACCAGCCACCCAAGACCAACAAAAACCCTCCAACTAAACCAACAAGAATAATTGAGAGCCCTTATGGCTGCTAACACCCAGGATGACCAATAACACTATGAATTCAAGATTATTGCAGAAAGAACCATCAACGCTTCATTCCAAAATCACAATTTTACATAGTTGCAATACTTAAGGAAAGCACAAACCAATACACCTGAGCCAATAATCATTTCATAAACAGAGCATACTCATGAATGGCCAAAAAAAAAACATACCTGCAATCAAACACCTTAAAACACGAGTTGGTTGAGTGGTTCCTCTCTGCTAAAAAATCAGAGCACAACCACAACAAGAAAGTTGACCAATAGCCCGACTAGGGTGGAAGCCAACGGAAGGAGTAAGGGTGATGTGCAGTAAATGCACGTCTCCTCCACCCACAATTCATTAACTCAACATTACAAGCCAACAAGATTTTCATTATCACCATTAATTTAAACCCTGCGTTGGAATCTACATCTATTACTTGCCAAATGCGCCATCCACATCATATCTACCATTTCCAACTTTACCATATTATATATCAACTATATAATCCAATAAACCATTTATCGAATCATCCCAATAGCGCGATCCACATCAAATCATGCCATAACATATATCAATTATATAACTAAAAAAAAATCACATAGCTACTAATTTAATAGCTAGGATAGCAATGACTCATTTAAAAATCGATGCATGTAGCATAGTATATAGCATGTTTTAGTTTCTTCCTTTTTCTTTTATATTGCCTTTTATTTTTTCCAATTGCGTGCGTATGTCATTGCTAACAGGTTTATTGTTTAGGTCTCTTAGTAATAGATCCAATAACAGATTGCAGTGATAGCAAGGATAACATAGGCCGTCGTGAAATAAAACTTGAACCTAGAGCAGCGAAAAAAACCATAGAACGTGCCTTATCCATCACCAATAAAACAAAATTATTTCACCATGTAAGCAGTGTCTAATAGTAGCATGACATCAAATAAGCACCATACCTGATCTCCAATCAACAAGGGGGTCCCACCTACTAGTATTATTTATCTTTAATAATAATAGCCTTTAGCAATACTTTGCGAGCACAACTCCGTTGAGATTTTAATCGTCAACAAACTAGCGAATCCACAGGGAAATTTGTTTTCAACAGATTTGGAACTCAGAACTCATGGTTTCGCGAACCAAAAATAGCATATCAAGAAGATATAATCAGGAAGATTATGCAACAGGGGGAAGTGAGCGGATTTAATGGAAAGATGGCCGGGAATTTGGGAGTAATTCATGAAAAATGTTAAAGTATGAGGGGTTTTTAACCATTGTATGCATAATCACTCGACCAGAATATGCTCTCAACTTTGAGGAGAAAGAAAAAAAATTTAGACTTGCTCTTAAAATCTCAATGGATGAAGAAATGGAAACAAGAAGTGAGAGATAACCAATTCTTTACAAGACAACAGAGGAGATATATAACAATTTCAAGGGTCCTTCAAAGGATACATCATAACAGTTGTGTAAGCTTTATTGTTATTGACAAACAATTATTTGCAGGAGTGTCACTGTGGCAAAGTCGATCCAATGTCCTATATTGACCAAACAGCTAAAAGACAATAGGAAGTAAAATCATGACAGAAGTAAAATGCATAAATTAAACTATCAGCAATAAAAGACAGAAATGAACAAGTGGCAATAAAAGTTTTGAAACAGAAAGCGGAAATCAAACTACTGTAAAGCAGAAAGGAAAACAACGCAAAAAATGAAAGCAAATCTAAGCTACTAATATACATAAAATCCAATCAGCGTTAGAACTTTTCATGTTGGACCCTTGCAATATTTCAAGAGAGGACTGTTAGTGCTGTAGGAAAACAATTGCTTCTGTAAATCCTTTAAAATGTAAGAGTTAGTGTCCAAGAAAAAATCAGTTTGGAAAGGACCCAACACTTGGAATTCTGATGTAATTATCAGGTCCTTGACACACACAATTAGATCATCAAAATAGAGATGGAGAATGACCAATTCATTGAGGGTTGTGTGCATAGGTATTTTAAAAGTGGTACCTGTATCAAGTGAGCTAGAAAGCCGACATTGGTAAGACATGGTACCCCAATAAGTGATAAGAGTGGTTTTGTGAACATTTTCCCCTTTTATCTTGATTTTATTGTAACCCATAATTTTGTCAAGTAAGGGATTCAACTGTAACTCTACAACCTGCTGCAGAATCATTCTTGTATTGAGGGGGGGAGAAGGATTTCTCATAATAGCCTCACTGAAGGTGCAAAGATGAATGCAGGTTCTAATATGATCTTTGGTCTTTGAAGAAGGTACCCAATTTGGAACCCATTCAGAGTGGACTAAAAAAATAATCCTAGACCTTAAGAAATTTCCCAACTCCTTTTGAAAGGGTGCTTCCAATTCAGAGTTAACAAGTTCTTGTTTTTGCCTAGCTGGTTTCATATTATGTTGAACAAGACCAAGATCAAAACCACGAAGATCCTCATAAAACCAAGAAAAAATCTTTTGAGATTCATCGAGTAGTCCGGTGGACCTCATCTCTTCTTTATCAGAACATTGGACATTTATTTTAACATTCGTTGAAGATTCAGGTTTCCTAATGTTCAGGGGGATGGTTTCAACCACCCTCTTTCGTAACTCCTCTTCTTTTTGTTTTTCTTTATTGCCTACATCACTCGATGAAAATGAATTCTCAAGAGGAGTCAAGCCCTCAGGAATTTTATTGTTCTCTATGGATATAATCTCCTCGGGCTTAAAAGTTTCATCTTGAATGAAAGAACAATTACTCTCATTGTTAGGGATATATGGGCGATACAGAGATTGAAAGGAACAATCAGACTTGTGAGGTAAAATTTGTTGATTAGGAGAAGTTGCAAAGACATCTAACCTACCAACCATTGAATTTAACTCCCTCTTAACATGAGTGATGTTGAAGGATAAAAGGTTCAAGATAAGCGCCAAAATAGTTTGGGAGTATCATTCCATCAATTTGTTGCTAGGAGAGTAGATTTTTTGTAGCAAGTTCACAACGAGTTCAGAATCTCTGAAAACTGAAAGGTGACCACAACCAAGATTTAGGGCATTTTCAATGCCTAATAATAAAGCTTTGAACTTAGTGGCATCGTTTTTACAAGCAAACTCTAACCTGTAAGACAGATCATGAATTCTTCTTGTAGGGGAAACCAAGATAATGCCAGCCCCATTTCCTTCATTAGAGCCGGAACCATCAAAGTCCATATGCCACATATCATCTTCTAAATCGATTCTTTCCAAAGGAATATTATCCTCCTCAGCAAAGATGGAGTACACTCATAGGTCCTCTTCAATATAGTTTATGCTAGATTGTAGAACACTCTCTATGTAGGGTGAAATTATTCTCTCTCTAAGGACTATAATGTTCTTACCATTCTGAGGAATGGATAAATGTGTCCCGTCGAGTGAGAGGTATCCACCAGTTAAGTCTTGCCAATCTCTTCCCAAGATAATTGAGTAATTGCTTACCGGCATATGTTTGTTTGTTGTAGACATATGTTTGTTTGTTGTTGAGGGTTGTCCTTATCTCAGGATGAGCGCATAAAACCAAGGTCACGTCTTTAATCATGCCTATGTTTGTTTGTTGTAGACATGCTTCTGGTGTTTTCATTGGTACAGGACAAGCCTAGCTCTTCCATAATAATCTTCGACATCACACTTGGGCTCGAACCACCATCAATGAGGAAACAATGGGCAATCTTATCCATAATCTTTACAGAAATATAAAAAGGGGGATTTTTTACAGGGTATCTAAAGTTATATACACCTACTTTATTTACAAAAGAATCCTCTTTGTCTACCTCTTCATAAAGATTGGCTACAACGGAAGCTTCTCCTTCCATGAATTGTTTCAAATGCATCTGTTGTTCAAGGATGACAAGCATGTCTAGAAGAGTTGCATCTGCTTTGATGTTGGCCCACTGATTCAAGATATTGTATCTGGAAGAGGGGAGAGGAGGAGTGATCCCTTGACTCTCAGGAACCTTAGAAACCTGGAGAGTAGCAACGATTGAGGATGAGCTTGGGCCAGAAGAACTGCGGGGAGGATCAATTTTTCTCTTGGGAGTATATGCCTTGTTCCTAGTGTTGATGACCATGAAATCCTCTGGCTCTGCAAAATCTAGGACAACGATAGTAGCTTCTGGTCTTTTACTAAATATCTTATCTCTGGCACTCTTCTTTACCTCACATGTGGTTTCCTCATGGTGTTCCTCGCAAAAGTTACACCAACTCCGAGGCAAGATAGATTTAGGTTGAAAATTGTTTTCAATTGGATTTCTAAAGGGGGGTGCAGAAGAGGATGAAGCTCTAGGGGTGAGAGGGGAGACAATACCCTTCCTCTCAAACACTATCATACAGTTGTTCATATCTTGTACTAGCTATAAGAGAGTAGACATGTCTGTCTGTCTAACTGATTCTCCCTGGGGAAGATTAGTTCTTTCAAGTTGTTCTTCATACTCTGAACAGGTATGCAAAGCGAAACCGAGATTATCAATGGTTTTTTCCTCATGTCTATGATGGTAGGGAGAAGGAAATGCATTGTAGTAATGCATGAAAGAGGCTTGGTTCTGAGGGCGGATAAGTTCAGGGATTTGATTGTATAACTTGGTGAAACGCAAGTTAAAAGACTTGATGGTCTCACCATACTTATAGGTGACGTTATTGTATTCCCTTAACTTCTCGGCGGGGCTTTTGGATTCCCCATAAGTGGATCGAGACCAATAGATTAACTCCTCCCAAGTAGACATAATTTTAGGAGGAAGGTCAAAGAAGTCGGCCGCAACCTTTCCTTCCAAGGAATTGACAAACAAGTGCATGCAAGTGTCATTGTCGTTGGCCCCTATGTTATGACAAGCATTAGAAAATGACACTAGGTGTTTGTTTATACTGACAGTGTTATTTCCTGAAAACTTAGGCAGGTGCTCTTTAAACTTCGAAAGTGGACAAGTAGCAGGTGCTAGGTTAAGAGGAGAGGACACATGCCACGGGGTAGTTGTGGCGTCTTCTTCGAACTGAAAAATCTCATACTTTTTAATGATTTTGGTGGGGTTCATGGTAGATTGTACAAGGATATGGTGGCTATACAAGCTACCAATCACTGATGACGATGATATTGAGAAGATGGAGAACTTCCAGTGCCACTAGAGCCACCACTAGATGCCATCATGTGGATGATAGATGAGGAAAAGAAAGACAAACTAGATGAATCAGATAAAGTTCTCCTTAGAGTACCTTGTTGGGCAGATAACACAACGTTTCTTCTTCCTATTTCAGCAATATGATTGATTTCAGGTGACAAGCCTATTCTTCTTCTAGAGGCACGAGAATCTAAGGAATGAAAGAAAGGCCAAAACTTGAACAAAAAAAAGGGTCACTTTTGATTTCTAGGTTGTCTACGTCTAGCTTCCAATCGTTCTTGAGCACAAATATATCATTCAATTTCTACCTAAGAATGGTTAAGCTCAGCTCGAGTTTTGGCAGTGTCTAAGATGGTATTAAACAAATTCAAAGCAATCTTGGTCTGGTCTTTAATATCGGGCTCAATATTGATCTACCTTGCAACAGGAATAGTCATTAATAATAAAACAGTCAAAGAATCAATTTCAGAAAAGAAAGATGTATTTATGAAAATCGAGTATAAAAATTAACCAGAGAGATATCAAAGATCTCCCTAGTATGGTCGCCAAATAAATGTTGAGGAAAAGATATGAAATGATCTTACTCAAGCATTTTTAGACTTTGCTTGGCTAAAGAAAAGTAGACAGGAATACCACCCTATGTTTATAGCCAACAAAAATAACATCCTCACTCACAAGTATTAATTACGAGTGCTTAGGCTAGTCTTTTATCAATAAAAAAAGCTTGCTGGAAATATAATTTTTATATAATTTTCTGAACATATCAGTTGCTGAAATAAATGTAAAGCTAGAAGTAAAGTCACCAAGATGATAATCAAGGCAGATGAGACATAAATCAATCCTTTATTTCATTCAAATTCACCAAAGAGTCATTTTCTTTACAAAATCTCATGCAGAAATTTTGGACCAAAGTCAAACTTAGACATCACTGATGGAACATACAAAAGGACATCTGACAGAAAAGAAAAACTAAACTCTAAAATCTAGATCAGCTTGCCACAGATTGCTTCCCACTTGAATCTGCACAATAACCTTTGTCAGTCATGAAAATTAATTCACAAAAAAACAAATCTACACAGACTATCAAAGATAGATAAACACCTCTGAAAAACAAGTGTTTGAACCATGTAATTCAACCCTGAATATTGTTGTCTACAATAAGACCCTGTTATCATCAAAGAGTATTAGGATTGTGATGAATAAATGAATGAATGAAAACTGAACTATCTCAACATAAACTCAAGAGAAAACCTTATGTTAATGTTTATGCCATTATTATAGTTCTTTGCATTTCATAAGATAAGAGCATAATAAGAACAAGATCATTGAGAAATACACATCCACAAGAGACACAACATTTATCCTAGGAAACCCTCTAGGGGAAGAAAACCTAGCAAAAACTTCCTAATCATAAATAACTTATACAATGTTCAAGAGATAACTCAACCAATACAGAAAAAGTCCTCCTCAAGAGATG
>ML789718.1:145943-164110 GCA_009831015.1 Picea engelmannii | reverse complement strand
ATCACTGAGAAATACACATCCACAAGAGACACAACATTTATCCTAGGAAACCCTCTAGGGGAAGAAAACCCAGCAAAAACTTCCTTATCATAAATAGCTTATACAATGTTCAAGAGGTAACTCAACCAATACAGAAAAAGTCCTCCTTAAGAGATGCGCCACCCTTCTTCTCCTCTCTCCAACTTGAAATTGCAATTTGCCTCATAAGAGAATGAGCAAGTGAAGTGTGTGTAAGAAGTGAGGCGCTAGCCTCTTATTTATATCAGTATGGCACATGTGAAGAGTCACCATCTAGCAGGGCCGACCTCTCACTCTGGGTGGGTAAACCCACCTTTAATTAATTCTGGCCCTTCCATTATAACTGTTGGGGTTGACTTCTTATTCTGCACTTTGTAATTGTCCGATGACCAATCCGCAAAAGGGGATTTGGTCCTTATACAATTACCGACATGATTAATCCTCAATGGGGATTAATCTAATAACAATAATAATAATAATGACATGATTAATCCACAATGGGGATTTAATCCAATAATAATAATAACATGATTAATCCACAATGGGGATTTAATCTAGTAAAATAATAGTAAGAATGCTCTTTGCAGTTACATTATTTCAACACCTTAGTATGCTTCTGCTTCTATCCTCCTCTTGTTCCTCCCTTTCATTTTTCTTTTAAACAATTTAGAATTGGTTGAAGTAGTTGAAACAACTCATTAGTTAAGTTAATTAAAAGACTCAACCAACTTTAGTTAGGAGGAAAAGTACTAATCATAATAAGGGTCATAAATAAATAATAACTAGTAGGTGGGACCCCTTGTGACTCCCTTTAGCTCATAACAATCATAACATAACTATTTAGTTTAAGCAAAACACACCTCCTTGTGTCTCCCATCCACATATTCACATTTGACAATTTATCTCATGATATTTGAAATTATTTTCAAAAAATATTACTCATGTAACCAAAAATAAAAACATGATGTCCAAAGTTTCATGAAGTCAACTGTCATCAACAATAGATAAAAATAAAAACTCAAAAGCCATATTTCCCACTCTGCGATGCAATATTTCCTTGATTGTTGCTGACACCCTTTGATTTTCCTAAATTTTCCTTTGGTTTCATCGAGCCCTTAGGCCTAATCTCACTGATCATGTCGGAACAATCGTCCCTCAAATGCATCTGGGAAGACACAGATTTGTCAGAGACATTGGAGGGTGAGGAAGGGGTAGCAGTGGATTTTCCTTTGTCAAGGGCATGGTGGGCCTCAGTTTTAAATCTCTTACTAGCATGGGAGGATTGCACTGGTGAGTGGGGAGCAGCTTGGACAATCTGTTTGTTAGGTGGAGGAGCAGGCAAGGACAAATTGGACCAGCCATGATGTTGGGAGATGTTGAGTGGACAATCTCTTGCCATCCATCATTTTCAGGAACCTCAGGTTGCAATGAGACGTGAGGGGGCACATGGATACCAAGGGCTTGCGGAACCTGGAAGGGAGGCCTTTCAGGCCTAGGTTGGACTACTCCCTGCCCAATCGAATTGAAAAATATGGCCTGAAACAACTGGCCAAGCTCTTGTGAATCAACATCAAAATGTATGGAGAACCTTGGCCTTCTTGGGCCTATGTTCCAATTGTCTCTCCCTCTGTTTCCTCGACCATGACTTCCTCGGCTAAAAAAACGCATTCTTGCATGCATTATTGATTAGCAAATAGTATTTTAAATAGCCATACGTGACAACTCTTAAAAATATGAAACAGATTTGGCTCAACAATGTATCAGACTTAGACATTCCAATCCATACAAATTGTTTTATTGTTTATTGGTGAGCAGGGGGTGAATAAAGGGTCCAAGGATATGTGAGGGGTTTGTATTGAGAGAAACATGATATGATGAGGGGGGGNGTTAGGATAAAATTAATGCTCAAAAATAAAAACAATCAACTGCAAACCAAAGAAAACATCATTGTAGTTCAACCAAGACATTGCTACTCCCAAACTACTTCAACACATAATTTTTCTTGACTGTAATCAATTTTAGAACATGGAGTGAAAAATGAATGTGGGAAGGCGATGGGGTTGTAATTAGCAAAAATCGAAATAATGGTGGGGAATGAGAGCGGGTATTGTTCACAAAATTAATCAAGTAATCCATATAGTCATTCTGTCAAAAGGAGATGCACCAACCAAACGATCACTGTGATCCATTAACCATTACTGTGTATTAACTAGTTCATTGTTCATAGTCAAATATATAACACAGTGCCATCAACAAGACATCATGCATTCCACAACAATTTGTAAGGGAGTTTTGTTCCTCTTATTTATAACAATTCTCAAATGTGTAATAGTAATCATTTCCACTCTGTTAATCATCAAAAACAACCATTGCCCACACATTTCTTCAATCATCAAATACGCCCAAAGTCGTGTTTCAAGATTGCAATGAAGTTATACTGTCACTGTAATCGAGCTTATCATTTAAAATGCATGATATTCCTTAAACATACATAATGGAAGTCAACCCAATAATCCAGATTAAAATTGCAAAACCCGGATCGTCATTTAAACAGACAGACAACAACCACCATTCCAACACAGGATATGCACAGAATAATTCAATCATGCAAGTGTAATGATGTCGATGCACAATCCCAATTCAATGTGACTCTAAAATGTTGGGCCATCCATCCAACACAACGAGGTATCAACAACATGCATGTCTTCATAAAACATATAATCGAATTGTAGCAAGGTCGTGCTGAAAACTCCGTGACTATCTCTAAGTGTGGAACCCAAAATTATCCATATTATACATAGTGGGCAGCCACCCAAATCACCATGATGTGACAGTCCCATTTTAAAATTCTAAACACACAGTCACAGTATTAACTTAACCCATCGTGTCGAGCTATCAATCTATACAGTATTGCTTCAAATTAATCAAACTACAACCAACCATGCTGTGTAAAACTCAGGCTCATGCAATCAAATAATCATAATGCATACAGTGGATGGATTATCTATAGTCATCTCAGTTGCAATAACCATTTGGCCCCAAAAGAACTCATAGTTACAATGACCACTTATTTGTTGTGTAGAAACACCACACACACAAATGCAGTATGCACGAGCATCATTAAGCAATTCTAACCAATGCCAATCTAAACATCCAAATAATATTTAGTGAAAAAATATAGTGACTGTGTATCAACCAATCAACCAACTCAATGTTGAGTGTATATTTGGACTGTCGTAACAATCAATAACCGACCCAACATGCTGTGGCAACCACACATACCCATGCATCGATACGAAACGAGGCTGTGACCTTCTCCATTAAAACAATATTGGATTATCAAACACAAGGAAATTGACTGTGTATTTGGAGTACCCAATTAACAATGCAGGGTTATCCATTGTAATAACACAGGCAGTGACTATATATCAAACCAACACGATCATCATATGACCAACTGGACGAGTCTGTACCCAATTTTTGTCGGCAATACACAACCATCCAACAATAACCAAGCAGTAAACCTGACAGGCTACGTCGGTCTTCTATATCAACCCTCATACCTGTAGAGTTAAGGGTTTACTCTGTGACCAACACAGGGAAAGCTAGAGCCGACTCCTTCCAATGGTAAAAAATTTCGAGACCAACGGTGCATACACAGATAGAACCACGACTTATTTGTGGACAGGTAACAAATCCCGTGACAAGAGGGCTATAACAGAGGAGCGAGGCTCCCGCTTGACCAGTAATGATACTTAACACACGCAGGGTATAACCCTCGTGGCTCTCCAATCAAACAACCACAATGTTGAAGTGAAGATAGGGTCAAGAAAGAACAAAATAACCCACTGTGTAACCTTTAGTGGTGGAAACAAACCAACGCTCAAGTGAACAAGACGCAGTGACACAAAGTGTTTCCAACCATTAAAACCCATAAAACCCAAAGATTGTACATAGCGATACGAATGCATGAGGACAACCATCCACCCAAGACCAACAAAAACCCTCCAACTAAACCAGCAAGGATAATAGAGAGCTCTTATGGTTGCTAACACCCAGGATGACCAATAACACTATGAATTCAAGATTATTGCATAAAGAACCATCAATGCTTCATTCCAAAATCACAATTTTGCACAGTTGCAATACTTAAGGAAAGCACAAACCAATACACCCGAGCCAATAATCATTTCATAACCAGAGAAGACTCATGAATGGAAAAAAAAAATACATACCTGTAATCGAACACCTTAAAACGCGAGTTGGTCAAGCAGTTCCTCTCTACTAAGAAATTGGAGCATAACCACAACAACAAGGTTGAACAATAGCCCAACTAGGGTGGCAGCCAACAGAAGGAGTAAAGGTGACATGTAGTAAATGCACATCGCCTCAACCCACAATTCATTAACTCAACAGTACATGCCAACGAGATTTTCATTATCACCATTAATTTAAACCTTGCGTTGGAATCTACATCTATTACTTGTCAAATGTGCCATCCATATCATATCTCCCATTTCCAATTTGACCATATTACATATAAACTATATAATCCAATAAACCATGTATTGAATCATCCCAATAGCGTGATCCACATCAACTCATGCCATAACATATATCAATTATATAACTCAAAAAAATCGCATGGCTACTAATTTAATAGCAAGGATAGCAATGACTCATTTAAAAATCGATGCATGTAGCAAAGTATATAGCATGTTTTAGTTTCTTCCTTTTGTTTTTATATTGCCTTTTGTATTTTCCAATCTCTTTTGTATGTCATTGCTAACATGTTTATTGTCCATGTCTCTTAGCAATAGATCCAATAACAGATTGCAATGATAGCAAGGGTAAGATAGGTCGTCGTGAAATAAAACTTGAACCTAGAGCAGCGAAAAAACCTGCAGAACATGCATTATCCATTGCCAATAAAACAAAATTATTTCACCATGTAAGTAGTGTCGAATAGTAGCACGACATCAAAAAAACACCAGACATGATCTCCAATCAATAAGGGTGTCCCACATACTAGTATTATTTATCTTTAATAATAATAGGCTTTAGCAACACTTTGCGGGCACAACTCTGTTGCGATTTTAATCATCAACAAATACCAGGGGATTGTGGAGCTTGGAAAGGAGGCATTTCAGGCCTAGGTTGGAGAACTCCTTTCCCAATCCAATTGAAAAATCTAGCCTAAAATAGCTGGCCTAACTCCTGCGAGTCAACATAAAAGTGAATGGAGAATCTAGGCCTTCTAGGGCCCTTGTTCCAATTACCTCTTCCTCGGTTACCTATGCCATGGCTACCTCGGCTGAAAAAGATCATTCCTGCATGCATGATTGATTAACAAATAGTTCTTTTAACAACCATACATGAGAACTCCTTAAAAATATGAAATACATCTTGGCTCAACAACGTATCAGACTCATGCAATCCAATCCATACAAATTTCTTAACTATTGTTAGTGAGCAGTGGGTGAAAAAAAGGTTTTGGGATATGTGAGAGGTTTATATTGAGCGAAAAAATGTTAAAATGAGGGGGAAAAGAATCATGGTTACTTCTCACCGACAACACACATTCAACTGTAATGTAAACCAAGGAACATGTCACTATAATCCATCTAATAAACTACGATTTCAAACTGTCCAATACAAAATTCTCTTAACTGTAATTAAATTTTAGGAACAGGGAGTGAAAAATGGATATGGGAAGGCGAGGGGTTTGTAATTAGCGAAAAGTGAAATAATGGTAGGGAAAGAGAGTAGATATTGTTCATAAAATTAATTAAGTAATCCATAAAACCGTTCTAAATCAAACGCAAAAGATCCAACACCAACAAAATAATCATTGTGCTCAATTAATCAACTAATGTGTATAATTCAATCAATTATGTGTATTAACTTGCTCATTGTTTGCAATTAAATAATTAACACAATGTCATCAAAAAAAGACTATGTGCCTTCCACAACAACCTGTAGAAGAGTTTTGTCTCTTCTCATTTGTCCACTTAATGTTTTAAAACAATTCCCAAATGAACACAGAGTCACTTATTTCCACTATGTTCAGCACCAACACATCAACCACTGTCCATGAATTATTTCCTTAATCAAACACAGAAACAAAAGCATGCCCGATTTCATCCTTTAATTTCATTTAATAATTAAATTGTAATGAGACCATATTGTCACAGAACCTGTGCTTATCTCTGCTATGATGCATGATATTCATCAACATACATAGTGGACAATCAAACCAAATCATCAATATTTTAATTTTCAAAAATCCTAAGTTTCCATTTAAACACATAGTAACAACAATCACCATTTCAACTCATACAATGTTGTGGGATACATAGACCATTCAACAAAACACAAGATCATTTATGTGACTGTACAGGTCTAATTACTCTGAATCTAAACATCAACGATGATGAGCTATTAATCCAATAAAATGAGGCAGCAACAGTATACCCAATCCCATTTCTCAAATTGATCAAATTGCAACAAAACCATATTGTTTAAAAACCCGTGACCATCTCTGATGGTGCAATCAAACAATATCCATAGCATATACAATGGATAGCCATACCATAATTATCATGATTGCAATACTCCCATTTGGTAATTTAAAACACACAGTCACAACAACCATCAACTCAACCCAACACGTTGTAGGAAGGGCACACATACCAATGCATCACGCACAAATCATCGTTGTGATTTAATCAATTATAAACTAGTGTTGTGTTAACAATTTAAAATACAACAACTGTGTATTCAATCCCATTTATCCAATCAACCAATTAACCATGTTGATCTATCGATTCGACTGTCATAATAGCCAATGCAGTGGCTAAATACCAATAACCAAAACCACTGTCAACGTAATCAACAGAGACGAGCCAACAATCGAACACTGTTGTCGATACACCACTAACTCATAACAATCAACAATATACGTGACAGGATATAATAGGCTCCATTTATCAAAATTTGGGCTTTGAGTAATCAAGGGCTCGCTCTGTGGACCAACACAAGGAAACTGGAGTCAACCTCCAACAACGGGTGAGAACCTTTGAGGCCATACGGTGGACACACAGGGTATACCACCAACAACTTCGCAGATAGGGTGAAAGTTCACGAGATAGGAGAGAATATGAATAGAGGAGCAAAGGCTTCACTTTGGTCTGTAATAACACCGAGAACATGCAGGGTATAACCCTCATGGTTTTCTTAATCAACCCGAAGAATGTTGAGATAAAACAGATTCAAGAGATAGCAATCAACCTTAAGCAAGCCCCTTGGCATAATAGCCATCATAACTCACTGCGAAAACATCAGTAGCATGAATGAACCCATACCCAGGTGAAACGATACGCAGTGACACAAGGTGGTTCAAACCAAGAAACCCCATAATCAACAAAACGATTGGGTATGGTGACAAGAAAAGTGTGGAGACAACCAACCAATCTGAAACCCTTCAACCAAAACCAATAAGGACGACATAGAGCCTTCATGGCTTCTAGCACTCAAAATGATAAATGAAACCATGACTTTAACCACACAAACCATTCATTCCAAAGAAATATCACAGTCTTAAGAAAAGCACAAATCCATACATCACCGAGCCAATATCTATTTCATAACCAAAGTGGGTTCATGGATGGAAAAAAAGACATACCTATAACCAAAATCCTTAAAAACGTGAGCTTGGTCGAGCGGTTCTTCCCTTACCTAAAAATCGGAGCTTAACCACAACAAAACACAATCGACCAATAGCCAAGCTAGGGTGACAACCAATGAAAGAGGTATGGAGTGACGTGCAGTAAATGCACGTCGCCTCCATCCTCCATTCATTCAATTCCTTAGTACATGCCAACCATCCTTTCATTAATCTGCTTAATAAATATATGCATCGAACTTAACATCCATCACTTGTCAAATGCACCACCCATATCACCCTTAACCATTGACAAATATATCATAGTGCATATCCACCATGTTTTCATATAACTCAATAAATCGTATAGCCACTAACTTTGTTAGCTAGGACTAGCAACAATCCCTTTAAATTCATTTGCATATAATGTATCATAGCATAGCATAGTGTAGGATAACCTTTTTTCCATTGGACTTGTTCCATATTTCTTTTATCTTTTTTCATGACTAACATGTGTTTTGTGCAGGTGCAACATGTAAGAAATCATGGCGCTAATAGCAATGTGATAACAGTGGATATAATCCATTCACACAATATATAATTTAGAGCTTAGAGAAATTAGAAACAATACATAATAAGCATTATCCATTGTTAATAAAATCAAGATTTCATCAATCATGTAGAACCATGTAACCAGTGTCGAACAACAACATAAACATGAAATAAGAATCAGACCAGATCTCCCAATCTACAAGGGGGTCCCACCTACTAGTATTATATATCTTGTTAGCTTATAATAATAGGCTTTAGCAATACTTTGCAGGAAAAATATTCGTTGCGATTTTTATCGTCAACAGTGGGCCCATGGTCAATGACTCCAGTTCATAGAATGATTTGGGGTTGTTTGGTCATGGACTAGTCTAGTCCACTAATTTTGATAACATTGAGCACGGTTGAGAATTCACAACATATTGAGTGGATAACACACTTACAACAATTCAACGTTATGATTAAGTACCATAAGGGAACCCTAATAAGATCATAAGTTTCCTCTTAGGAGCATTGTTGGGCCCTTTATTTGTACCCTTTTTTCCACCCATTTACCATGTTTTGGAGACACTTTAAGTCATCTTTTATCCTCTTTTGACAAAACCTTGCCTATGACTTCATGTTTTAACCCAAGGTACAACCTCTTTATGAATTGCATTATTTAACTAGTAATATAGGATGATAGCGGTTTCCTACTTGATTTTGGGTGTACTAATGAGATGGCTTGGGAGCATATACTTGTAGGCGGATAACAAGTTATGTTCAGTCAAGGATTTTATGTTGTTACTCCTTTACAAGCTCATATGATTTCCCTTTTCGATATGTTATTACTTCTAGATGTTGTCACTTCTTGAGCCACCATGTTTTCACTTCCATGATTCCATTGATACTTGAGCATTTGGTCATCGACCTATGCTCAATTATAGGAGCATACATACACCAATGTGGCAATGACGAGTCATCAAAAGGGGCGGAAGTATAAGCTATTGTAACTTCTCATGGTTTTGATGTTGTAACATAATACTCTATTTTGTACACCGGTTAAAATAGCTCGAATATGCTATAGATATTGTGCTATGTATTGATCAAATCGAATATTTTGATTATAAATGTTTTTAGCTGGAGATGTATAAATAATAAGAGGCCTCTCAGGTTGAGGGGATTGGATGAGAAGAAAACATAGTGTGTAGCAGAGTCTGGTGAACTCATTGTATCATCCCTCTTTTTATAATATATTAGTATGCTAGTTCGTGCTATCTGAGTATTCATTTAAGAGTTGTTTCAATAGCCCTGATTGGTGAAGGAAGGCCCCCCTTGGCTAATCGGGTGCTACAATTTAATTTGT
Organism: Picea engelmannii; assembly: GCA_009831015.1. NCBI lineage: Eukaryota > Viridiplantae > Streptophyta > Pinopsida > Pinales > Pinaceae > Picea > Picea engelmannii. The sequence goes on along the minus strand of ML789718.1, from coordinate 154,535 downwards.
TCATTAAGTAGATTTATCATAGATTGTTTCATAATTTCAATTGTTGTATTTATTTTTTATTCGTGTGAGCTCTTACTTGTTCTTGATCCTTGTTGATTATGTGAGTTGTTACTTGCTTTTTATTAGTGTTAGTTGTATGGGTTGTTACTTGCAGAGTTTGAATGATTATTAGAGGGAATTGTGTCATTGTTGTTACTTTTGTTGGTTGAAGTTTTACTGGGGTTTTTGTATCATTGGATTTCTTATGATAAATAAACTTTCTTTTTAATTATAGCAAGTGCATTCTTTTTTAAACCATCATAAATTTGTGAATTGATCAGAGGTGTTGTATTTTTTACATTTGATTTCCTTCCAGTAAGAGTTGTGTGGATTTAGAGTGACTTCCTTTCGGATTCATGTTGTGTGAATTAATTGTGGTCTTCTTTTCAATCAAGAGTTGTTTGGATTGGTCGAAATTTTATTCTTTCCAATATCTTTGTAAGTTTTGGGTGAAAAAAAAAATGACCGGAGCAAATGCAAGCTAGGGTTTGGCAGGCGCGGCCACAGCAGAGGACAACATGAGTACCAAGGGGGGCGGTAATGGAACCCCCTCTTACAAGAAGGTAATAGTAGACATAAGGAAAGGCCCACGAGGCGTAGGTTTCAAGGCACCAATGACAAGCACCTCGGGATCATAACCGGAAAAGAGTCAAGAAAGAAACCAGAGAAAAAGAGATGGCATGGGAGAAGAAGCCAAAGAAACTCAAAATGTTGCACAAGAAATGGCGAGCCTCAATGGGGCAGAAGGGAGCAACCCATGTAAACCAAAGACAACTATGATACCCAAGGTAATACTGGATGATCCGCAAACACAACTCTTCAGGTACCAAATGAAGACGCATGCGCTAATATGCAAGTTTATGGGTTTGTGGCCCACAGAAAGAACATTGCGCAACTAGATTAAATATCAATGGAAGCCAAGCAGAGAAGTGGAACTACACCTGGGCTCGAAAGGATTCTTTACAGAAGTTTTCATGAACCTGGAACATAGGGATAAAATCTTTGAGGGGGGGACATACTTCCATGTCTCGGTAGGACTGTACATGCGACCATGGAAGGAAAACTTCTCCCCAGAGAAAGAAACTTTCAAAAATGTACTTGTGTGGCTGAGACTTTACTCCTTGTCGTTAGATTATTGGCTACCCTCCACCTTTGAAGCAATAGGGAACAAACTGGGAAAATATGTGAAGACATCAAAAGCAACCCTAAACAGATGATACACATCCTATGCAAGAATCTGCATAGAGATGGATGTGTCGGGGGCGCTCCCAGAAGCCATAATCCTGGAATTCAGGGATGAGGAATGGATACAAAACATTGACTATGAGAATATTCCCTTCAGATGCAGAAGATGTCATGAACATGGACACCTAATCAGAGAATGTTCGATCATCAAAAAATAAGAAGCGGAAAACACCAAACTACAGCAGGATGAGGATGGGTTTATAAAACCAAACCACAGAAACAAAGCTAACAAGAAACAAAGTAAAACCCAAACAGGGAGAAATTCAGAGACCAGGAATAAAACAGAAGGACGGGAAAAGACCAACAAAGGGGAGGAAGGAGGAAAGGAAAAGACAAAAGCTAAAGAAGCCAGAGAACAAGCAACAAATGAGGATACAAATAGCCCAAGAAAGGAGATGGGACAGGGGGGTAGCACAACTCTTATGGACGGAGAAACTAGAGATACCCCCACCCCCATGCAAGAGGCAGACGGAGACGTGGAAATGACTCCAAGAAAGGTAGGAACAAAATATCTTGATCTCAGAGACATTGTGGAAAGGGAAAGGATCGATCTCCCGGACATACTGGAGCAATGGAAAAGGTAGGGCGTGGACAATGTACCAGCGGAGTATTTAGACCACATCCAATACCTGTTCCTCCTAAGGGAGGAAGCCTAATCCAGAGGGCTCAAGTGCACACACGGGGAGATAGGACACCTAGGAATCAAAGCATACAAAGGACAACCGCAACTCTGACCCAAGCAGACGAGAAGGAAAAAAGGCAGGAAATCAAACAGTGTAGCCCTATAGGAACTAGGAGCTCTGCTGATAAACTTAGGTAAGATCAAAAAACTCTTTCCCAAATCCCCCCCCCCCCCACATTCTTAAATGAAGATTATAACATGGAATATAAGAGGCCTAAATAGCCCACGAAAGCAGAGAATTATTAGAAATAGAATTAGGAAGGAACAACCGGACCTTTGTTTCATCCAAGAGACAAAATGCACTGTAGATAGAATGGAAATAAACAACAAAAAACAATGGAGAAAGTACAAGATGTTGGTTGTCGAAGGACAACAGATGGCAGGAGGTATCATCACCTTGTGGAACTCACAAGTGATGAACCTAATAGCAGTTGTGGCTACCATGCACACACTTTTGGCTAACATGGAAATCATTGGGAATACAGAGATGATTCTATGCACTAATATGTGTGGACCCCAGATGCTAGAGGAAAAGAGAAGAATGCTTCTAGAAATAGAAGACCTAAAATCCCGCTCCAACAACCTCCACTGGATCCTGGCAGGGGACTTCAACATCATCAGATCACTTGTGGAGAAAAAAGGAGGCACCGGGAGATTGGATAGAGATGTGGAAGAATTTTCAACGTTCATAGACACAGTGGAGATGGTGGACATCAGAACCAATAACAGACATTTCACTTGGAACAATAAACGAATAAATCAACATCAAGTTGTGACAAGACTAGATAGATTCTTAGTGTCGGAATCCATCATTATGCAGGGGTTAACCTTAGATTGCAGCTTCCTTCCCTGGGGAGTTCTGGTTACTGGTTGGTCCAACTGGAAGCAGACTTCCCAACCACCTCGAAGAATAGACCATTCAAATTTGAGAAATTCTGGATAGAACACCCCACCTTCAAGGAGAAAATCAAACAGTGGTTGTGGGAGGAACAATCAGAGCAAGGGACACAGATGTTCAAACTCTATAAAAAAATAAATTACATCAAATATAAGCTCAGGGAGTGGAACAAGGAAATTTTTGGCAACATAAACCAGGAAAAAAAAATATTAAAGACATAATGATAAGACTCTAGGAAGTTTGCATAGAAGAGGGATATATAGAGGATCGAAAAAAGGAAGAGACCCAAATGACCCAGGAATGGGAGGGAAGATGCCAGCAGGAAGAAATTCTATGGCGCCAAAAGTCTCGAATCAAATGGCTAAAGGAAGGAGAGAGGAACACCAAGTTTTTTCATAGAACAACCATTGCCAGAAGAGCCCACAACAAAATCCTGAAAATTAAGGACCAGGATGGGATCGAGCGAGAATCCCACAAGGAGATTGAAAATACCCTGGTAAGTCACTTCCATGGGATATCCCAGGAACCCAACAAAGACTGAACGGAGGCCATCCAAAGGATAACACAACACATCCCTCGTCTAGTCATCAAGGAATAGAATAACAACCTAAACAAACCCATAGCTAAGGAGGAAATTGATCAAGTGATCGAGGAGATGCCCAATGGGAAAGCCCCAGGTCAAGATGGTTTCACAGTGGAATTCTTCAAATCCTGTTGGGAAGTGGTCAAACACGATGTTTATAGGGTGGTGGAGGACTCTAGACAGTCGACCTCCATCCTAAAAGTGTTAAATGCCACAATGATTACTCTAATCCCCAAAGAAAATGAAGCAAGGACCCCTGACCGCTACAGACCCATAGCTTTATGCAATGTGGTTTACAAGATAATCTCCAAAGTCATAGCCAATAGATTGAAACCCATCCTACCCACACTGATTTCACAAGAAGAGGCGGGTTTTGTGGAAGGACAACATCATCCATGCCCATGAGCTAATCCACACCTTGAAAATCCAGAGGAGAGGGGGGATGATAATACAACTTGACCTAGCAAAATCCTATGACAAAATTAGCTGGCACTACATGGTTAAGACTTAGGAAGCCTTTGGTTTCACCCAACACTGGATCAACTGGATTATCAGCCTAGTCTCAACGACCAATTACTCACTCCTGATAAATGGAGCCCCAACCAAACCCTTTTGGCCTACTAGAGGCATCAGACAAGGAAACCCGCTATCCCCCTTCATGTTCATCTTGATGATGGAAGGTCTCAGTCGAAGCATAAAAAGCGCAACAACAGCAGGAGAAATAACTGGCCTCAAACCTTTCGAAAACTTCCCTACTTCCACACACCAACAGTTTGTGGATGACACCTTACTCCATGGCATACCCACGGTCAAGGAAGAAAAAACTTTCAAAAGGATCTTAGAAGAGTTTGGGGAAGCCTCGAGAGCTGAGATCAACCATTCCAAATCAATGATCTACTTTTTCAACACCAACCCTGCAATCCAAAGGAACCTGACAAATATTTTGGGCTTTGAGTGAAAAATACTCCCAACTAAATACTTGGGCATCCCTATGACGGACAGAGCTTACAAAATGTCAACTTTGGAAGGAGTGCTCAACAAGCTATAGGAGAGGGTGAAAAACTGGCTGTACAGATCCCTCAACCTTGCAGGGAGACTTGTACTGACCAAGACGGTTCTGCAAGCAATTCCAACCTATATGATGTCCGTATTTCCCGCCCCCAAAGGAATACTTCAAAAAATAAGGACCATCCAAAGGGACTTCCTATGGTGAGGAGTGGAAACAAAGAAAAAATGGGCCCTGGTGGCTTGGGAGAAGGTTTGCAAGACAAAATGCAAATGAGGACTGGGGCTACAAGACCCACAAGTAACCAACGAAGCCTATGGGGCGAAACTCTGGTGGTGATGGGTTAAAGAAACTTCTACCCTGTGGGAAAACCTCTGGAAGGCCAAGTATGCCCCAGACATAAACGACCCAGACCAAATTTGTTTTATGGGCACCAGGGAGGGATCATCCATATGGAACCTAGCTTGGTGCAACAAAACCTGGGTCTAGACACACAACTTCTGGGAACTCCAACAAGACATGATCGCGCAAGGCAAAACCAAAGTCCACCACTATTGGAAGAAAGAAATAGATCAAAACAGATGGAGAATTCGGGACAATCTAAATTCCCAAACTAGAGATCAGACCGCAACAATCGCGAAAGAGGTGGAGGAGGAACTGGGGAAAAGGAAAATTATAGTCTCGGAAGAAGAAGACCAATTAATATGGGGCCAAAAAAATGGCGGGGAATTCAACTTGAAAGAAGCCCGACATTACATCAGGGACCAAGACCAAGAAGACCCAGCGCAACTATGGGATAAGCTCTGGAGCAGCCCCTAGTGGCCAAAAATAAAAAATAAAAAATTCTTAGTACTTCACAACCGAATTCTAACCTGGGAAAACCTAAGGAAAAGGGGCTTCATAGGCCCATCAAGGTGCCACCTGTATCAAGCTAATGAAGAAACAAAAAATCATCTCCTTGATGAATGTACCTACACAACAGAGATCTGGGACTGGGTGACAGGTATTTTTCGACATTCCAATAGGACCCGAGGTAACATCTACGCAACCATCAACAACGGAAATGAGAGTTACAGTGAAAACGAAGAGGTGAACCTATGATGGACTCTCATTCCGGGGATGATCATATGGACAGTATGGAAAGAACAGAACCGACGCATCTTTAAGAATGAAATCCTTCCGGAAGAGAAAATCAAAGAAAAAATAATCTCCATGACAAGAGAAACGGTGCAGAACCGCAACTACCAAAATGGGAAAGCGCAACTCACGGGTCAAGACTCTAGAGTCCTAGAAGATTTTCACCTAAAAGACGGGCGCAACCGCACACAAATAGGACGACCATCACAACTCCAAATAGGTGAGTGCAACTGGAATCCCCCACCAGCAAGGTCCCTCAAGTTGAATTTCGACGGGGCGGAAAAAGGAAACCCAGGCATGACAAGAATGGGAGAGGTTATTAGGGATAGTGGCGGCAACATAATACGACTGTACGCTGGGAGTATGGGAAATTCAACTAACAACGCATTGGAATTCAGAGCTCTAGAGATCGGCCTTGAGATTCTAAGCCATGAAAGAATGAAAAACGCTATCGTGGAAGGTGACTCCACTTTGGTAATCAACATGGTGAAGAGACTCCAAAATGGCACCAGAGTGGGAAACGTTTAGAGACACTAGCACTTGACACACTCCCTGCAAAAAATCCAGGAGCATCTGCAAAAGATGAACACGATGGAGTTGCGCTAGGTACGCAAGTCAGCGAATGGCCTAGCGGACAGAATCACCAACGAAGGGGTTAGCAAGGAAGGATCAGAGTTAGACACCACTTGGAGAAACATCCCAAACGGTCAATTCAGAAAAGATTGCATACAACTAGCGACAAAAGACCGTGACGACAACTTAAGTACAGAAGGTCACATCGAGAGGAGCGGTGCAAGGCCAATAGGTGAGCACGACGAATTCAGGCAGAATCTTCATGGCCAACATCCAATCACAAGTGATAATGCAGGATCAGACCACACAATAGATGGGGGTACGACATCAAGGTCACATCAGTAGGAAAAAGTGTAGGGTTAGTGTAGGGGAAAGTACAGATGGGACTCGGCAGGTCATGAGTGACGTAGGACAAAAGATGTTACCATGCACCAGTATGGTTACACCTCTCCCAAGCACAGGTACGGGGAAGAGCACAGTTGGTTACACAACGAGCAGGCACAATGGTCGGCACGGGGATAACGGACAGATTGTCATGGTCACACATACCGAGACAGAGAAAAGGGATGGGAAGGACCACCTCTACGGGCAGACCATGATTGCAAGGACGAGTCCGCGGCAGGAGAATTTCCATAAGAGGTGAAGCACTAGGAATAGATGCAGCCAGGAAAAGAGCAATAGCAGGAGCCACCACAAAAACAAGGCCCTAGAAAGGAGGAACCCCTGGGTTGACAGGAACAGGAGGAGAATTCAGGGAAATAACTGTCACAAGCCAGCCAAGATGGTGCGTATGAAGAAAACGCACATCAAAAGAAACACCCAGATGGAAGAAAATCCGACAAGCCATAGGAGAATTTCAAGGATGGACCAAGCGGCCCGAGACGCCAAGGGCACCTTCCAAGCGTTGGTCGGCCCGAAAGGAAAAGCGACCATCACCAGGTGGGAGAAGGAAATCACTGCCAAGCGCAAGGGCAAAGCCTAGGAGGAGCTGATCTAGGAAGTGGACTGGGTAACAGACCTAGGGACCACGCAGTCCAGGGAAACCCTCCACCATAAAACGATAGAGATGGCATGGCGGACAAAGATGTTAATAGTCAAAGTGATCACAGAAAAAAAAAAAAGTGGTCAGTTGGAAGGGTAATAAGGACCACAAAAAATTGCTAAAAGAGATCCCGAGTCACCTCAGCAACCTGGACGCTAGTACAAAATGAATTGCAAAGGACCATAAGAACTAGAAGGAGAATCTAGAGTGAATGGCTGCCCAATTCCACTTATACTTGCACTATGTCCATCATATGGACATCACACCAGTTGATGGGAATGGAGCACTAGCCCGAATCAGGAAGACCCACACGGTGGCCCAGAGGGAGGAGAGCAACGACAAGGCGAAAGATGGAAAGAAGCATCTCATAATCCTAGACTAGCGTTGGGTTAGCCAATGATCAGTGACTGTTACTGGATCAGTCTCAATTGTTGTCTTGTGTTTTTTATGTTTCTGTTATGATTAGCTTGTCAAAAAATGGATATGATGGGACTAGACCAGTTTCCCATTGTGGCGGTTCAGCCTATACCCCTCTGTTATCTCAAAGAACGCAACTCTGGAACCCTTATGTTGGTTTCCTTTTTGGCAGACTAGGGAGTTCCTCTCTTTGTATATTAGTATTTTTTAGTAATACAGATACTTACACTCACTTACAAAAAAAAGAAATTGTATGGATTGAGTGCAACCTTCCTTTCTTATGACTTTTTATAAGGTTCTAGATAGGATAGCTTGAAGGTGTGTCTTCTTCAATAAGAACTAATTGACTGAGTTTTACATTCAACATAGTTACCAACTTAACGATAACTTTGCAGAGTTCTCGTTTTTTTGGGCGTCAAGTTTTTTACCCCGTTTTTAAAAATGGTGCTACTGGTCTCACACCCCCTCCCTTTTTAGGTGGTTTTTTGATATTTTAAATTTTCTGATACACAATGTTTCCACTTTTTTTTTAAATGTTTGTTTTTTCATTTATTTTCAAATTGTTCAATTCTTTTTCTCAAAGATGTTTTTTTATCTATTTTCAAATTTCTTTTTTTTGGTTCAATGGTGGTTTTAATCATGTTTTCATGCTTCATCCAATGTTTAAAATGTTGTACACCATTTTTTATTTAAATTAATATTTTCCATATAATTATGTGTCTTTAATTAATTTATGGTTCCATACTTTTTAAATATAGTGGAAAATATCATTTTAACACATTGTTTTACTACATAGAAAATAATTGTAGTTAAATAACAGTGTTTTTAAATATTTAGTAAAAAAATATAATTCATTTTTTTATCAATTAAAAACTTAAAAAAAAATAAGAAAAAAAAAGAATTGAAATTTAAAAACAAATTTATATTAAAAAAACCATTCAAGAAAAACCTAAAAAACTAAAGAGGAAAA
>ML789718.1:125152-144797 GCA_009831015.1 Picea engelmannii | reverse complement strand
TTAATTTTTTTTTTTTTTTTGTATTATTTATTTAATTTGGGTTTTGAATATTTTTTAAATGTGTTTTTGTCTTCATTAAAAAAAATTGTGAAGATTTTCTCATTTCTCTTTATTTATTTTTTAATGTAAATTTAAAAAACAAAAAATTAGTAAATAAATTTTCAAGTGACCATTTAGGATCCAATTTTGGGTTTTTTACTTTGTGTAGGGGTTTGTTGTCAAGGCCACAGTTTCAATTAGGTCGTAATTAGATGCAATTTTAACGTTTAAAAAAAAACATTTTTTTTAGGTAGCATCACGTTTTTATTCGGGTGTTGATTTTAAGGTTTTTCTAAGCAACTATTTTATGTTTTAAGGCCATGCTTGAAAAAATTGTAATTTTGACCCGGTTAGAAAAAGTGGTGCTACCGGTAGCACCACTTTTTGATTTGGGGGTTGATTTTAAAGTTTTCCTGAGCAACCATTTGATTCTTTAAGGCCATGCTTGAAAAAAATTGTAATTTTGACCCGGTTACAAAAAATGGTGCTACCGTTAGCACCACTTTTTGATTTGGGGGTTGATTTTCATGTTTTTTAATGCAAAAATATGGGTTTTAAGGGCTAGAGTTATCGTTTTGAGGTCACAGTTCTCATTAAGTTGGTAACTTTTTTATTCATTTATTGCACGATCATTTAGAATCACCAACATTAAAGAGGAAATTGCGTCGAACATAGACTTTGCACATAGCCTTGAAATAAAAGACAACCCTCGATTTGAAAATTAATGTGAGTGTTATTTAGTTGTCCTAAAAAGACATTTAGAAATGCCAACATTTTGGTGTCATTTCTGGGGAGGTTATAAGGGCGCAAAAGTACAATTGAGTGTTGGATTAGTTGCATTATCTCTGGTGCTACTGAGGCCTGGGAAATAAAGACAAAAGGTAAGAACCTATGAATCAATCACCAACCTATGGTTATCCCTGATAGAATCTCATCTCACCTGCATCAGAGCATATAGATTGCATGGGTGATAAAGTATATAGGGTGCATGAATATAGGTAGAGGAAGAGGAATACCCTCGAAAACTAATAAGCCTACAGGTAAATGAGGCAAAGGATAAAAGGATCAAGGCAGGAAAACGTATATATAGGAGATTATTTCAAAGGCGGAATCAGAATCTCACAATGCTGCAAAAGTGGCATCTCATGTAGGAACCAGTCGCTAGAATACCAAGAGTAATTCCGCTGAGATAGTCGAAGTTGAGCTAAGAAGAGAATCGAGACCGCAAGGATAACCTTATGTAGTAGCAAAAACTAAGTTTCAAAATCTGACAGAGGGGCGTGGGGAAAGAAAGGAACCTATACCATATTATCAAAGTTCAGTATGTGGAAAAACCCCTTAAATTCCTATTTTAGATCAAGGAAGTGACTCCAAACCTTCAGCACCAGAGACAAAGGCACATGCTTCACCTCAACAAGTACCTTCTAACTTCAGAATCCCAGAAGATTATTGGAGGTTGTGAGAAAACATGGTTGATACAACCTCTACAATTGAATTCCCTATAGTTGATATGCATAGAGGTGTGCCTATGAAGCCAATTTCTTTATCAACCCTCCCTAATTTCCATGGGGTCACCACTGAATATCCAAATTCCTTCTTGTTCGAATTTGATGTACTATGTTGAAGCTATGACTATACCATCAACCTGTAGAAGATGAAACTGTTCCCTGCCACCTTGAAGGGAGTAGCCATGAGATGGTTTATGGTTCTTGGTGGTGGTACCATAACCTCTTGGGATGACATGAAGAAAACCTTCCTTGAGAAGTATCAAGAATACTATAAATCTCGAGAACTTAGGGAAGAAATCTTCAAAATGAAACAAAAATAGGACGAGAACCTAGAGGATTACGTAGAATGGTTCCAATATAATTTGCAGATATCTTCATATACCACTTTGGGTGGTGACATCTTAAAAAAAATATTGATCTGAGGAATGCAAAATGAATGGTTGTATATGTTGAATATGATGCGAAAAGGGGATATCTCTAAGGAAAGTTATGAGGCAATTTGCAGTCTGTGTAAAAGATGCTCAAGGGGGACATCCAGAAGAAAACCAAGAATCAGGGACTTCCCCACAGGACATTGGCCAACACAGGAATCCGGGATATCTAGAAGTTGGCAATAGCTAAGATACCCCCACAACCTGAATTTAACCTATTGAGATAACTTCAGAACCAAATTACGCCAATATTGTTTAGGAGTTGTGCCTTAATAAACCATGAAGGAAACCCAAGGACCCTCCCACTATCCATGTGTTGGGAAAACTCTCTAACTTGATTTTGGGTAGGGCACACCCCTTAAGTTTGATGAGCCTGGGAATTCGATGATTGTTGTTTAGATCCAAGAAAAAACTCTTTCCAATACATTAATGGATATGGGGGTAGCCATTAATATCATGACTAAGGAAACTTGGGAAATTATAGGATATGCAACCCTTATACCAACCCCCACAGTCCTTAAATTGGTCGATCGGTCCACCATTCGACCAGAAGGGATCCTGAAGGACGTTGTTACCTCTATGGACTCTCGGGTATATCCAGCAGACTTCTTGGTCCTGCAAACAAAATCTCTCCTTGAAGGCCAACCAATGATTTTGGGGTGGTCATGGTTAGCCACGGTCGAAGCTTATATCGGATGCAGAACAGGGAATATGAAAATTTTCCATGGGGATTCCACAAAAAATTTGGTCCTTTACCCACCAACAAATCCTATCATGGCATGCGAAAACCATTTGTGGGATGATTTTGACCTTGAAGACGAAAATTTATAGCCTACCTCAACAATTGAAAAAGCCTTGTCTTTTAAAATTGAAACATGGAATGATGTTATCAGTAATCCCTCCTTTGTTCCTCAGTTTGTGTATAAAATAATAGAAACTACAGTAAATAATGATGTCCCTGATATTTCTAAACCAAATTTGGAAGAATAAGAAGAAGGTATACCAACAACAACTATTCATGATAGCACCCTAGTTGAAATCGATCTAGGGAAAATACTAAAGATTAATCCAAATCTGACCCCTGCACAGAACGATAAGTTGTTACAAGTCCTGAAAATAGAAAAGGAATCCTTTGCAAGGGATTACAAGGACATGAAGGGTGTACACCTTGATCCTTGTACCCATCATATTTACATAAAAAAATATTGCATCCCCACCTGACAACCTCAAAGGATGATGAACCCTGCCCTGAGGGACATTGTTAAGAACGAACTACATAAATCGTTGGATGTTAATTTTATTTATTCGATATCTGATAGCGAATGGGTATCACTTCTTGTTATTTTCCCAAAGAAAAATGGCAAATGGCAGATCTGCGTGGAATATCAAGAATTAAATAAAGCTATGCAAAAATACCATTTCCCCTTGCCATTTATCGACCAAGCCTTAGACACACTCTCAGGAAAGAAGTGTTTTTCTTTCCTTGATGGCTTCAACGGATGTAATCAAATTCAAATTTCTCCTGAAGACCAGGATAGGATGACTTTCACCTGCCCCTGGGCACATTTTCATATCGTGTCCTTCCTTTTTGACTTTGTAAATCACCTGCTACTTTCCAACGAGCTCTATTAGGCCTTTTTTTCTGATCTAGTTAATGATAGTGTCGAAATATACATGGATTATTTTACTCCATATGGAACTGACTTTGAATAGGCACTATATATTCTAGAAAAGACACTCCAACAATGTAAGCAAACTAACCTCTCTCTGAGTGCAGAAAAGTGCCACATCATGATGAAAGAAGGAGTGGCCTTGGGACATTTTCTCTCTGATACTAGGATTCAAGTCGATCTAGCAAAAATTCAGGTAATCTTGAGTATGCCACCTCCAAAAATGTAGAAAGAGGTAGATATATTTTTGGGGAAAACTGGATACTATCGTCATTTCATTAAAAATTATTCTAAAATCACATCCCCTTTGTTTGCATTTCTTATGAAGGATGCAGAATTCTTGTGGACTAACAGTTGTCAATCTGCTTTTGAAAAATTAAAAACACTGATGTCTACAACTCCTGTCCTACGTGGACCAGATTGGGCACTCCCATTTCATATCTCCTCAGGCACTTATGAAACTATTGTTGGAGTTGTACTAGGACAAGAAGAGGACAAGAAGACTTACGCCATCTATTACACCAACAAAAACTCTAGCACCAACAAAACTAAATTACATGGTAACTGAAAAAAAGTTTCTTGATGTTGTATTTGCAATTAATAAATGATGACACTACATAATTGGTTATCCTATCTTGATACACACAGATCACTCGGATATCAGGTATTTATCTAATAAACCCATTACAAGTGCACGATTTATCATATGGTTGTTATTAATGTAATAATTTGTTATTACAATTATTGATAAACCCGGGAAAGATAATGTGGTAGCATATTTGTTATTTAGACTTATTGAAAATACTGAAAACTCTCCTGTAGAAGATAGTATCCCAGACAAAAATTTGTTTACAGTGTCTTCCCATACACCATGGTATGTAGACATTGCTAATTACCTTGTTGCGGAGAATTTTCTGCACCACGTCTCCCCAAAGGAAAGACGAAAGATCATCCAACAAAGTGCCATATTTTCGTGGATTGATGGATACCTCTTTTACATGGGAGAATATCAAATAATTTGAAGATGTGTAAGAGACAACGAGATTCGGGAAATTCTCAAGGCCTGCCATGATAGACTTGTGGAGTGAATTTTGCATACAAAAGAACCATCCATAAAGCATTGTGCATGGCTTATTATTGGCCCTCTATATTCCAAGATGAAAAGAAATATGTAAAAGGATGTGATAGTTTCCAGTGGATGGGCCAACCCATTCAGTTCGATGAGATGTCATTACAAACACAATTGGTAATAGAACCCTTCGAGAAGTGGGCTCTTGATTTTGTGGGCCCAATCAACCCCTCATCACATCAGAAATCTTATATCCTGGTATGCATAAATTACGTAACAAAGTGGGTAGAGAAAAGGGCTCTCTCAAAATCCACAGAGCTAGCTGTTATGGAATTTTTGTTTGAAGAAATATTTGTCCGGTATGAGGTCCCAAGGGAGATAGTTACTGACAGAGGAACACAGTTCACTTGAAACAAGATTGAGGAACTTCTTAAGAAATATAGGATTCAACATCAATTCACTTCTCCTTATCACCCGCAAGAAAATATACAGGTCAAGAACACCAACAAAGTATTGGAAAATATTCTTACGAAGACAATGGCTAGTCATTTCATAGATTGGGTTGATCGGTTGTCGGAAGCTGTATGGACTTACAAGACAAATTGGTGAAACACAACTGGCTTCTCTCCATTTGAGTTGGTGTATGGTAAGTGTAATATTTCCAATTGAATTTGAAGTCAACACACTCATAACTGTTGTATAGGTTGGTTTGGATTTGACAGCAACACATAAGTATCAATTAAAACAAATTAATGAGCTTGATGAAATCTATTTGGATGCATTGAAATATACTGATATTGTGTAGCAACAACATGCAAAGTGGCACAAAAATCTCATAAAAAAGAAGTTATTTCAACCAGGAGATTGGACACTTATGTATGACTCCAGGTTTAAAATTTTTAAGGGAAAACTTTGCACCAGATGGTTGGGCCCTTATGAGGTAGATACATTATTGAATCAATAGTAGATCCATGGTCTTCTTTGAAAAGATTCTGGAAGTGTGAGATTCCTTCATCTTCTAGTACCTAAAAATTTATGGCTATCATCCCATCCCCTCTTTGGATTGACCAGATTATTTTTTTGGATTTTCTTCAATTCGCAAAGTAGTGGAAACACTTTGTGTTTTCATCTCCAACTTGGATCCAGATGGATCTACTCTTAAGGAATCATTACTTTTCTTTGGATAAAAGGATATTGTTTTTCTTCTTTTCCAATAGGATGATATTATCTTTTTTCTCCTCATTGTAGGTGAAATCCAAATCTTGATCCATCCAAGTCTGAAGTTGTTGTTCAATATCGAGTAAATCCTAGTTTTCCTTTTGTTTCTTATCCTTGTGCCAAGCAACAGTATCCTTCTTTACTTTCTTTATATTTTCCAAAAATTGTGAAGTAGGTGACTCATGCAGAGAGGCATTGTAAGGAAACTATGTTTCCTTGAGAAGGTATAAATAGTTCTGATCTTCCATCCATATAGAGTTGAATTTGAAGGGGTTTGGGGGTTTCTTTGGATTAAGAGAAAATTTTAAAAAGATGGGGGAGTGATCCGAAACTCCACCATAAGAAACCCATTGGCAGAATTGAAATTATTCCTACATAAAATATTTATAGATGAGAAATATTTCTAGTCGTTTGTCAATCAAGGCATCTCCAAAATGCATTTTGCGCCAAGTGGGAACATATTTAATTGGTTGGATGTCGAGAAACTTGGAATCTTCATGACCTTTGATATATAAATCAGCTGAAGGATCGACCAATTTCAAAGATCCCCAAATATCACAAGAACCCAGAGTAAAGTTTAGACCCCTCCCAACGATAATGTTCCTGAAGGAGACAAGAGGAGAGTGAAAAATTTTGATCCAGAATTCCATTCAATCATATTATGGTCAATTAATATTGATGCATATAAAGGAGAGATTGTGGTTTGGAGATAATAAAAATGTGCCCAAACTTGTCGGCATGGCCCATGAATTTGTGATTTGTAGAGAGTCCCTCCTCCATCCAATAAGTAAACCCCCTGATATTCCATTTGCGACTAGGACCAGAAAATTCTAGTATGCAAAGGAGGAAGAGAGGATGTGTATGGCAGAGTCACCTTCCATCATAGTTTCTTGAAGTAATAGAAGACTAGGGTTGTGTAAATCGACTATTTTGCACAGCACCAATATTTTGGAGGGGTTGGCCAACCCTCAAAAATTGTATGAGAGAATGATCATTGGGACTCCAGAGTGGGGTTTGATGTTCTAAGATCCCCATAGAGTGATTTATGTTTCCTAGATCAAATTCAAAGTGACCTTGATTTTTATCCTTAGAGATATAAGACTTCCTTCCTCTGTGCATAGGCTTCTTATCCAAATCATCAAAACTACCCAAACCCCCTAGAATGTCAAGGGGGGCCTCCTTTGTTGGGTGCATAGAAGGTCTTAGATTATATTTTAGAGGAGAGGAGGAGGATGTGTGAGAGTTGGGGAGGGTCGTTGGAACAAGGGGGGGAACAGAAGGGAAAGGGGAGTATGGGTCAAAGGAAGGGGCCAAAAATTATGGGAGTAAGGGGGTCCAAACCGGGATTGGAAATTATGGAGAGACCAACAAGAAATGAAATGTACTAGTTCTTAAGAAACAAGAAAAAAAATATTTCTACCACTGAAAAAAAGAATTTGAGGGAGAAAGGGGATAGGGAATAGAAGCAGGCATACCCATCTTTGTAAATTATGAAGATAGTCTTCACATGGGACCATTAGTTCCTAAGCTTGAGTGGTTGCAATATCCAAAGTTCGAGTTGGAGGGGTCAGAGATGGAGGGAGGGGAGGTGGGTCCACCGACTTTGCTGGAATCATATTCTTGAACCATTTTCTCCTTTTCTCTGGCAAGGCACACTCCTTTTCCAGGTGACCATATATGTGACAATGACCGCAACGAAAGGGAATCCCTTTGTAATCTAGCTCTTGTGAAAAGGTGTAGCCCTGGTGTTGTATGGAGATACTCTCTTCTAAGCCACTCAAAATCTTGAGTCTAACCAAAATTTTGGCTATTTCCATGTATCCATTTGTATGAAAGAGAGATCTACCTCGTAATAGAAACCAAGGGCGGACCCAATTTCCCGAAAAACCTCCTTAGTCTAGAAAATCAGAGGGGGTCCCGAGAGCCAGAACCATATTGGATTGATTTCATGTCTAGCATAGGAGGCATTGAAGTTAGGCGTCCATCATTTTCATGCTAACCATGCTAACCATGCTAACCAAATTTTGAAAGAACCATATTGATAGGGTCATACTCGAGAGGTTTCTCGAAGGTCATCATAGTCCAGATAGGTTGAGGGGCGCTTGCTAGAAAATCTACCCACCAAAGCGTTCTACTGCATAGTGACGATTTCATTAAGCTTGATTCCATCTCCAATATTTAAGTTTAAGGGGCCCTCTCTACACTTAAGGAATTTTTTGTTTTTACGAGGTTTGTCCATAACACTAGTTGTAGACATGACAAATGTGGTAGGTGGCAGAACATTTCCTCGCATTAATTGTTTAGTGGTGAAACTGTTGACGAAACCCGTCGAAGACGAAACCTTTTGAGACAATGAAAAGAGAAGGTCCAACAAAGGATTGGGTAGATAGTTTGAGGGAGTGGCTTCATTGACACATAAAGGGGAAGGGAAGGGGCTAAGGCGGTCTGGGGAGTGGTTGAGTGGGATAGTGTGCGAGGATTCAGTTGGAAGTACTGGATATGCGAGATGTGTAGGATGGAGAGTGGAGCCATCATGATGGGAGGATGGAACATTAAGCATATCCAAGCATAGCAAGGGAATAATGAAGGACCGGGAAAGAGGAAATTCGGCGAGGAGAGAGATCATACCTTGTGTCGTAGGATGATCAAGAGAATGACGTCGATAGACTGTTGAAGGTGAAGCCCAGATTTTCGATCCCGCCAAATTGTCCGCACAAAATTCCACTTGCTCCTCGTCTTCTGGTAGGGTGTCAATTGTGCGCGTGTGGACCCAAGTGTACGTTGGATTTGGAAAACTTCATGGAAGCTAGGCGATGAAGAGATGTAAAATCCAATAGAAACAAACCCTTAAAAAACTGAGGACATGAGTAAACCAGAGCCAAGAAACTTTGAACCTTTGACCAGGAAGCAGGAAAGGGGTTTGATGTCGGTGAACCCTTGAAAAACTTTGTATGAGCTTCTAAGAGGATAACCCTATACCGCAGAGAATACTAGGGTGAAAAGGATCTTCGTCCCTTTGGAAAAGGCATGGCCACAAAAAAACCTAATAACCCTAACCCCATATCTAACCTACAAAAAAAGAATTTCTTGCAGTAGTGCATGCCATAAATAAATTTAGGCACTACATCACTAATTATGAGATATTTATTCACGCTGACCATTTTTCCATTAGATATTTTATGAATAAACCAAGTACTAATGGTATAATTACTATGTGGCTTCTTTTTCTACAAGAATTTAATATAACTATATTAGATAGACCTCGAAGAGAAAATGTAGTTGCATATTTTCTTTCCATAATTCATAATGAAGGTGAATTGGTTCATGTAAATGATAATTTTCCTGATGATAATCTATTTGCAATATCTATTAAATTTTCTTGGTTTGCAGATATCTCTAACTATTTGGCTACAGGAAAACTACAACAACACATTTCACCAAAGGAGAAGCAAAGGATTGTCAAACTTAGTGCCACATATTCATGGATTGGTGGAGAACTTTTTTGTATTGGAACTGATCTAATTATTCGAAGGTGTGTGCAAGAGAATGAAGTGTTTGACTTATTAAATCCATGCCATGATGAGCCATGTGGAGGTCACTTTGTCGACAAGAGAACCGTTTACAAAGTCCTTCATCCAAGGTATTATTGGCATACTCTTTTCAGAGATGCCAAGAAGTACGTCAGAAGTTGTGAAAATTTTCAGTGGATGGGCTAACTAGTGCAAGAAGACAAAACTCCTCTAAAACCTCAGGTACTCATATAAGATTTTGAAAAATGGACCATAAAATTTGTAGGAGCGATCGCTTCAATATCAAGGAAAAATAGGTACATTCTGGTATGTACTAATTATGTTACTAAATGGGTAGAAGATAAACCTATCATTCATGCTACTGAGAAATTTGTTATAGATTTTTTACTTGAGGATATATTTACTTGTTTTGGTGTTCCAAGAGAAATTTCCATAGATCAAGGCACTCGGTTTACATCAAAGCTTGTCTAGACCATTATAGAGTAATACAGGATCAAGCACCAAAAGTCTTCCCCATACCATCCACAAGCCAATGGGAAAGTGTAATCCACCAACAAAGTTCTTGAAGCCATCTTGACCAAAACAATTCAGCTTCACCATCGATATTGGGAAAATCATCTTCTAGAGGCACTTTGGGCATATCGAACTGCATGGAAGAATACAACTAGACATGCATTGTATGAGCTAGTATATGGTAAACAAGTTCTTCTCCCTATTGAGCTCCAAATAAAAACTCTTGGGACTGTCTATAAGCTAGAAATGGATCTTTCATATGCTCAACAACAAAGGATATCACATCTCAATGAATTGAATGAGATATGAAAGGATGGTATTCAACAAACCACCATCATCCAGCAGCAAAGAAAGAAATGGCATGACAATTTCATCAGAAAGAAGAAATTCAAGCCAGGTGATTGAGCTCTTTTATTTGATTCCAAGTTTAAAAAATTTAAAGGAAAGATCGGTACTCATTGGTTAGGACCTTATGAGATAGAGGAAGTTTTTTTATAATGGATCAGTTAAGATCAAGACTATAGATGAAGAGGACATTTCTTTTCTAGTAAATGAACATTGGCTAAGATTATATCAAAATCCTTTAAACAAAGAAGAATATTTCCATAATATGCTACAACAATAAAAAAAAATCGAGATAGTTAGTAAGGAGAATTCTTCCCCTACTCCCATCTCAAATTGATTTTTCCTTCCTCCTGTATAAAAAGTAAAAAAACAACAAAGAAAAAATAACAATAAAAAAAAATTAAAGATAAAGTAAGAGTGGAGTTGTGAAAAGCAGTTCACTGTTGTAGTTGTGCATGAATTATGTTTGAAAATGATTGATCTGGTAGAAAGAATTCAAATCTTTTTCAAGTAACTACAGGATTTTTCAAAATTCATGTACTTTTATTCGACATTTCGGTCTTCCAGAATTTGATTTTTCACTTAAGCAAGAAGAGTTTATTTTTCAAATTAAAGTTGCAGAGAACTAGTTCATATACCAATCCTTGTAGCATAGTGTAGATATATTGTTTTATTTTTTATTTCAAATTCAAATTTCAGAGGTTTTTATAAGGTTTCAAGTTTTCAAAATTGTAGTACAATGTTTTCTAGAGATAAATTTTCATATTACTTCGACAATCTTCAGAATGGTAGATTTTTTAGTAGCTATAGGATTTTTTTTCAAAAAGCTATGGAATTTTTGTAGAGGTTATTATAAAAATTGTATTTAAATGCATTTCCAAATTCAATTTCGTGTGGCTAAAACAGTTTGAATTATCAACAACTCCATCACCAACAATTCAAAGGACATCATCAACAAACTCCAATTTTCATCATTACAATTATCATCAACGTCATCATCAAATTCTAGGTTCAACATTAGTAGTTTCATCAACATCAATTCAAAGTACATCATCAACAAAATCAAGTGCCATTGTCAACATCATCAGCATTTTTCATCACCAGGTTCATCATTAGGTTCATTATGAGATTCATCATCAACAAGCTTTTGTGCAGACTTTAAGAGATCAAAAACCATTAGTAGAAGTAACCATATGCAGGGACCAGAACAACTATCAAAGATCAACATTAAAAGGTAGAATCAACATACTGAAGGTAACTAAAGGTAATCTATCTTCAACTTATTCTTGTTTATCAAAAGGGTGAAAATATAAGACAATATTGGATATCCTTCAATGAAATACGGCATATATATAATACATGTCTTGTTTTATAATCTATAGCCGACCTTTATATCCATATCCTATCGCCACTTTTATTTTATTAATCCATATGTTGTCATAATTACCATGACATAACCATATCCCAATTATGATCACGATCTTTACCATATCGTGCACTTATTTGATCATAATCATTTCACCACAAGACATTAACTCCCACCTAATTTAGTGAATTACTCAGTTATGTGGTAATTATAATTCTTCATGCCTCTGAAATCGATTTTGCATCGAAATAATAATTTCATTTATTATTTAAATTCAAAAGTTATGAATGTTATAGTGATTGTTCCTAACTTCCAAAATTGAACTCGACATTTGCCACCTTTTCTCTGCTATACATGCTAACAAATTGTGATCATAGGTGAAAATTCGAGACCTAGCATATTCTCTATGCTATGGGTTTTGAGCATATGTTATCATGTCATCCACCATGATCCAGCATGTAACAAAATCTTGGAGGCATATTCATAATGTGGTAACATGTTCAAGAAGGTGGGATAGTTTTCATTCTTTGAAAATTTTAGAGGAAATAATAATAATGTTACTCAAGCATTCACTGGGAGATTTGATGAGAATAAAGCTTAGATTAGAGATTTGAAATTATTGGTATCTGAATCCTTCATTGCTAGTGCTACCGAATTGGTGTAGAGTGGTGAAAAATGGTTTAAGATGTAGAGAATAAAGTAGGGTATATGGTCAGAGTTTCTTCAAGAGCCAGAAAAGGATATCAATTGGGATAAGGGAGCTCCTCAATCAGTATTAAAGCCCAATTGGAGAATTTTTTTGTTCATCATCCATAAATTTATCTCTTTTGAAGGAATGTATGGCTTAGTTTTTCTCTATCATATGAAACTACTATTACACTTTAAAGATGGTAAAGAGATAAATTTGCCTTTCTATTTATGGAGTAACTTAAAGAAAATGGCACAAGGAATCCAAAGAAACCCTATAAATATATAGAATAGTTTATATAATCATGGTTTCATTAGAATTCTTATTGAAGAAGAGTTGAAGAAAACAAATAGTAATTGGGAACAATTATTGTCTCGTAATCACTTTGCATAAATTCGTCAAAATCATGTTTTGAACCCTAGCTCTTCTAGAGCCAAGGGTTTGAAGCCAAATATAGCAAGTGTTTCTGGAAGCAAGGGTTTGAAACTAGAGGTAACACAGGTTCATAATACCAAGGCTTTGAAACCATATATAACAAGGGTTCATAAAACCAGAGTTTCAAAACCATAGATAACAAGGGTTCATAAAACCAATGTTTCAAAACCAGAGATAGCAAGGGGTCACAAAACAAGGGTTTCAAAGACAAAGGTAGAAAAAATTCATAATATCAGGAGTTCAAAATTGAAGACAAGTCTGAAATTAGAACCAAGCAAATGGAAAGTTTGTAAAAGCGGGAGTTCCAGGCTACAGTCTAGAAAATTAAAGCTACCAAAAGTCGACGGTTCAAAATTGGCACAAAGCATATCAGAGTTGAAGGATCAAGGTTCAAAACCTGAACCAAAACCATCAAAAGTTGAGGTCGAAGGTTCAAAACCTAGGAAGAGAAAGGTTACTTTTTTCAAACCTCCAGTTAAATGAAGATGCACCAAGAGCATGAGTAAACATCTTAGCACAGAACAAAGTCAGCATAAAAGGGTTGAGACGGTAATTGAATTGAAGGATTCTGAAGAAACACTTAGCAATTATGATCAACCAAATAGTCCAACGATCAAATTCAATAAAGCAAAATGTTCTCTTTTGATGCAGCTACAAAGAAGCATGTTGAAGAAAAGATAACTTCGGGACTTGTATCTTCTTTGATGCAGCTACAAAGAAGCATGTTGAAGAAAATATAACTCTGGGACTTGTATCTTCTTTGAAGATACAAAACAAAATCAAAAATATCAAAAAGTTAAAAACAAATATTAAGGAGGTTGAGTTATTGGATTGACACATTAAAAATGAAAACGAAGTATTAATAAATAGTGTGGCCAGACTTCATAAAGAAAATGAACAATTGGAAACTGAGAAGAAGAAGCTAGAAAAACATATTAGGAAGTGGTATGTTAAAATCCAGTGAGTGATGATGGAGAATAGAAGACGGAAAGTTAAAATCCTGAAGCAGAAAAAGAAAAAGAGAGCTTAAGCTTCAACATTTGGAATCAATATCCTAATCAATGCTACAACCCATCTATGAAGCCCAATCTCTCATTCAAATTTTTGGAAATAGTTTTGAAGAAGAGCACAGAATTTTTAGATGATATGAAGGAAAATTGGAGGAGTGGAGAGTTTTTTTTGCTTGAGGACCTGCAACATATTGCATATGGGATAGATGTTGGGTCCCTAAATTGACACTTTTGATCACTCTTTGTTATGTCTTTTTACCTTTGAACCCTCATTATAAACCTCATTTCTCTATATTTTTGCTACATCATCATCATCTACAAGATATGTGTGCCATAAAGGAATCTAAGGTATAAATGTCTAAATCTACATTTTTCAACTTTTTGGTATGTAAGCTAAGTTGAATTTCGTTTTACTGATGCATTTTCATAGTTAATAAAATCGTGTAGCAGAAATCAAATTGTGTAAACAATCATAATACGGTAGCATATTCGTTGATTTGGATGGTTGTACAAGTCCAAGAGGGATATCACCACTTGGAGAGGGTTTCTAATTCCCTAGAGATGCTCATGTGTTCTTCAAACTAATCCAAGCACAAACAGAGCAAGCAGCACGAGGTGGTCAACTCACAAGTCAAACATGGCACCAAACACAAATATATTGAGCCAACTTATCAACAAATCAAATTGAGATAACGTGGTCAATTTCATATATCCTATCATGAAATTCCTAATGCTCGGAGGATGAATTTGATGGGTAGTGATCAAGGAGAATCCAATACTATGTTCCTGAGAATCCTTTGTTCTTCATTTTCTATTGTAATTGTTGAAATTTGTGTGTCATATCACACATCTGCATATGCATATGTAAATAATTATATAAACAGTAGTTTCAAGAGCTTAGGGGATCATCATTTATCTTATATATTTGGAGAACAATTTTTGTAACAATTAATTTTAGAATTTATTATAAGTTGTTGGTTTCTCAATCTATGTGTTGAATATTTTGTGTGGCGTTGATTCTTTACTAGTCTGGTAGTTCTCTTGCAGTGTGGCATGAGCCAAGAGGGCCCCCCTGAGCATTGGTATATGTTGCAACTATTTACATTAGATTTCATTTCATGCACAGTCTCTCAATTTGATTTCATATGTTTTATGTTGTGTGACAATTAGATTTACAAAGTATTTTAATGAATGCATTTTTTGATTTCATATGTTTTATGTTGTGTGACAATTAGATTTACAAAGTATTTTAATGAATGCATTTTTTTATAAGATGCAAGAATATCCATTTATAAATTGTCAATGAATGAATTACTTGATAAAGTATCATAGAAGTATTTTGAAATTTGATAAATGCAAGACTATGACATGATGATGAAATATTGTAATTCAAATAGATGACAATTTTGCATATTTGGAAATATTCATGTGGTCTCTCATTTTTGTTTTAAGTTTTGATTTTTAGATAGTTAAAGGTTTTTCTACAAGTAGTATGTCATTCATAGAGTTAAAAGAAGTTAAATCCTTCACATATAGCGTATACACTTCATCAGTTTATGAATCTTGGATTTATGAATTTAATGCACAAAGTTTAATCAATTGAACTGACTGAAAAATACATTGACATTCATTGCAAGATAATTGAGGGTAAACCATTGGGTTTGAAGATACATAAGGACATCTATGTACCAAGGATTAAAAGTGTCGATAAGGGATAAACATTCATCTGGCAAGGACTCATTCAGCACAAATTCCTTAATGTCTCTAGGAAGCTGAAACATCAACTCGGCAAAAGTCAGAGACTTCTTGGATTTTGAGGTAGAAAAATTCAAATCGAACTCTTGTAAGATGATGATCCATTTTGAATATTCCCCCCCAATGATCTAACAAGTCAAAATGTGTTGCATTGGGTTGATGTCTGCTAAAATAGTAGTTTTTGGAAGAAGAATATAGTGTTTGAGACGTTGGATAGTATGAACTACTACCAATGCTAACTTCTTGACATGTCAATAATGCAATTTGAATCCAACCAGACCCTTACTGAGGTAATAAACCACATGTTTGTCCTCCTGGATCAACACCATACCAATGGTGGATTCGAGTGTGGCAAGATAGAGGAAAAAGTCCTTATTTTGGTCTAGAGAACTTAGTAATGGGGATGACACCAAGGCTTTCTTTAAAGCTTTAAATGAGCATTGTTCTTGGTCATGCCACATTAAAGGTACACCATTATTCAAAAGGCACATGAAACCTTTCACAATATTCACATAATTTTCTATGATTCTTCGTAGAAAGTTTTCCTTCCCTTGCAAACTTTGAAGTTTTATAATGGTACATGGGGGAGGCAACTAATCTATCATATCAACCTTAAAATGACTAATCATGATCCCAAAATTGGACACAATCAAGCCAAAAAATATCCTAGATATCACACAAATATAGACTTACTTGAATTCAAACAAATGTTATAGTATTGACATCAAGTGAGTATTGCATGAAGGTGAGATGAATGGTCAACACGACTCTGGGACCAAGAGGCTAAGTCATCCAAATACTCTTCAAAAATGCATTCGATGTCATGAAAATCATATGACATGGCTCATTGGAAGGTGGCTCCAACATTGTTAAGACCAAACGACATATTTCGATAGGAAAAAATACCTCAAGGACAAATAAATGCACTCTTATGTTGGTCTTCCCATTTTATCTAAATCTAATTATAGCTAGAGAAACCATCCATAAAAGAAAAGATCTCACTACTAGCACATTCATCGATAATCTGATCAATGAACGTAGTAGGAAAAGATTTATTAAGTTCCCTAAAATCATTATAGACACATATGGTACATTGTTTCTTATCAACCATAATGGGGTTGGAAACCCACTATGTTGAAGGAACTAGATAAATGAAACCAACACGAAGCAATTTTTCTACCTCTACCTTGATGGTAGTTTCCTTCTTCGAATTAAATGGCCATAGCTTCTATCGAATACGCTAAAAATTGTCATGATTTTTTATTTCATTCTTTACAATGTAAGGATCAATGACTAGCATTTCCTCACATGACCAAGTGAAAATGTCATGAAACTCTTTAAAAAAGGCAGTATAAAGTTCACTTTCATGAAGAGAGAAATCGACACCAATCAATATGTTTTTGATGGCACCTGGTTTCACTGAGATATTGATGGTTATTGTCTTCAAGAATTTCCCTGTGCATACACATCATGTGTTAGCATGGGACATTGGTACCATTCAAGATATCTAGGTGAAACAAGGCTTTGTGTGCCAACCTCTAACTTTCCAAGTTCATGAAGAAAAAATTATCTATGATGCATATATTCCCAAGGTATTTTAGAATTAGGCATGGCTTCAATAATATCATCATCATAAGGAATCACAACATCCAAGAAATCATGTGAACTAGGAGGGTTGACAACCTATATGGTTGAAGTGAAATAATCGTACTCCACATTGTGGTGAAGATTTTGATCGAGATCTACATATGTCATTTGGATATCTTGATAGGTAATATCAATCACATTTAAATGCATACTTGACCCTAATGAACCAACCTCTAAGGGATGGGGCACTACCCAAGGGTCTTGATTGACAGCTAAAGAGTTAGAGTAGACCGAGTACGGAGGCACAGGGTCCACAACCAAAAGAGACACCGAGGAAAAATATTGTGAAATAATAGTGCCAAACAAAATCATATAGATAGGGGATGAGTTTATAAAATGGAGTGGTGGAGTGAGGGTGAATGTTCCCATAAGAGATGAATCATTGAATATCCCAACACCAATACTATCGAATGTGGCCTTGGAATCACTGAAAAATGAAATGTTTGTTTCGACGTTGGATCTGGAATTTGGCGTATATTAATAAAGGTGATCAATAGTAACCACTTTACCTTGGTGAGGAAAGTGGATGATGCATAAGAACGAAGACACAACTTCCATTGTTGCATAAATGCAACTATGCCCCAATAGAAGATTGTAATCCAAAGGAGCATCTACCTCGACTTCAATCAAAATAGTCTTACCACCTAACTCTATAGGAAAGGAAACGATGATTATGTAAGGCATAAAAACATAATCATTGAATGCTTTCAACATAGTGGTAAATGCAACAAGCTCTAGAGAACCTAAGGCTCTCCAACAAGACAAAGACATAACATAGGTGGAGGCTCCTTCATCAGCAATGCATTGAAAGATGTTTGTTCCATGTGATGAGACTTGGATTTGAAAAGCAATATGGGGTGGAAGCCTAGGCCTAGCCTAGTCAAGGTAAAAAATAATTAGAAAAGTATCAAAGGGATCAACACTACCAATAGTGATCAATAGTGCTTTTCACTACACTCGACAACAACTTTGAAGGAGTCCTTCTAATGCAAACATATTGCACAGTGCTTGGGATAAATCCTCAACAATATTGTAATTGTGAGTAGATTAGGCATTCAAGGTGTGCATAGACCTTCATAAGACACCTTTGGGGGGGTCATCCACTATATCATCGGATGGCTTCTCTATGTGCAAAGAGCCACTTGGTTGGGATGAAGAAAGATCCTTATCAATAGGTCTATTTTCAAAAATGTTGTTGGTGTAGATTTGCAAGCTAAATGTGCAAATCTGCAAACTTTGAGGTTATATCAAAGCTACAGATCATAAATGGGTTAAAAAAACTAAAAAACCCTATTTTTCCTTAAACAAATTTATCCCTGAATATATGTTATTCCTAAGAATGAAAATGCAACAGAAAATACAAGATCACAACAACAATATATTTCAAAGAATAAATGAAATTCTTATTATCCAAATGGAAAGACTTTTACAAATTTCACCTACGAAGATAAACCTTTGAAGAATTGGATATTTTGGTGGCATCTCCTTGGTAGTGTTATTTTCTTCCCAAAGTGTGTGGTTGTGATTATTGCTCTCCTCCTCTTCTAGATGTAAATGGTTTTTGTTGTAGTGATGGCCTCCTTTTAGAAACTAGGGTTTCCAGTGAGAAGGGGAGAAAATTAGGGCAAATGCTATACTGAGGGGATAGAAAAATGGGAGATGAGGGAATAAAAAATGAATGACTGAATGAATTGGGTTGAGACCCCTCCTAATTTTATATAGGAAAAATATGAAAATTTGCAATATTATTTTATTTTTTAAAAATAATTTAGGAGAGAAAATCATAAAAGTGAATTATGACTTAATTAATCACAATTAACTTTAGAAAGCAGGTTTCTAAAGTTAATTAAGTGGATTAATATGTGGAATTAGTTTTATGAATTTTTAATTGAGTTAAGTTTAGGAACAAGGGTTCTTAAAGACAAATTAGAGAATTTATCATGTAAAAGTGTGTTTGATGCCTTTTTGGCCAATTTCACTATAAGAAAATAGGTTCCTATTTAATTAGAGGGGACATGTCATGCAACCAATTGGAGTATCTTGGTAAATTTGGCTTTTTGGTACGAGTGTGCCATTTTTGTGTGATAACAAATGTCATAATTATGAGTTCATGTATGAATATTGTTGTAACTCCAAAGGCGCCCACTACAAATTGTACACTACCAAGTGGACTTCTATCAAAGGTATAATAATATCTTATATCAAAGGCATAATAATATCTTGTACTTTTTTTTTTAAAAAACAGTTTTCTAAACCTTAAAAAAAAAAAAAAAAAATCCAAATTGTCCCTTTATCCACATGTATAATAGTCTTCATTATTTTTCCCGAAATTATGGTATAAATTCTTTTCATCACATCTCATATTCTTTCATATTAAACAAGGGCAGCACGCTGCATGTACTGCCTCCGAAAATTTTACTT
>ML789718.1:65949-92569 GCA_009831015.1 Picea engelmannii | reverse complement strand
GTTTTTTTG
Source organism: Picea engelmannii (assembly GCA_009831015.1). Taxonomy (NCBI): domain Eukaryota; kingdom Viridiplantae; phylum Streptophyta; class Pinopsida; order Pinales; family Pinaceae; genus Picea; species Picea engelmannii. Next base: position 92,560 of record ML789718.1, on the reverse strand, counting down.
GCTCTTAAAAGACACTTATGACAAAACTATGTCCAATTCACATACAAGCAAGTTAACTTGTGGCTCCCCTTGAATTCAAATCGTCAGGAGTCGTGTAACGTTGCCTGTCACTTAGCTTATGAAGTGAACCTAGATAAGATTAAACCTGTGTAATCTCCATATAGCTTGAACATGTTTAGTAACATGGGTTGTAAGCTTGATACTAGGAGCTTATTACCATAATCAATTACACTTGTCTCAATCATTATAATTGTACTTATATTGATACCAAAGATGATAGGAGATACTACATTACTCATCTCAATAGAGATGTAATATACAATCCATTGTTTCACATAAGCTATCACTAATATACGGGTTGAGTTGTTACTAGTATAAGAAAAGGGATAGAGTAACTATGCTTCCATAATTAACCTAAGTTTTATCAAGCAGAGTAATAGTATACATACTTAGATATGAAGATGCTTACTTGGTGTGATTGAGTGCTTTCATTAGTGGTATACATAACCCCTTTTGACAAAAGAAATACTATTAAGTTCTCCAAATCCGATTGTAAGTCAGGACATCACTCGCCTGCCTGATATATAGTGAAGGAGCGTGTCAAAGTGGTAATTTTGAGAGTGAGAAGGTGGCGTATCTAAGGCCTAGTTCTAGAATGTCAATTTACCATAGATAAGGATAGGCTATTAATTGAGAATGTACCAAGATAGCAGTTAAATTCATACTGCATATAATAATCCCTTCTTTATCTTGATACCATATAAATAAGTTCACATTGAATAAACACTTTCATGGTATAAATAAGTTACATTGAGGAAACACTTTCATAAAAGATAAATTTGGAAGGTTTTGTACATAACTTACCTGAAACAAGTGCGGGCGCAGTGTTGTCTCCTAGTGTCGCTCGTCGCTCGCGTGCTATATGTTGTCCAACAATGTAGCTCCCAAAGCAATCTCGTCCACTGAATGTATTGTGGAAAGGTGTGGCGGGTTCATTCACAGAATGTATGGCTGGAAGGAATGGAGGGAAGATATAGAAAGATAGTAGGAAAGGAAATCAGAAAGGAAAATTACAATTGAAAGAGTTGTTGAAAGAGAAATGCAGCCAGTATATATAAAAACAACTTTTTGCCGAACTATTTTTCGGCCGAAAAAATAGTTCGGCCAAAAACATCTTTCGGTTGAAAAAATATGTTCGACCGAAAATGTGATTGCCAGACAAAAACAACTGGCACACGTATCTGGTGGCATGACTTTTGATGACGCCATTAGATTTAACTTTCCGTCGAAGAAATATTTCGGCCAAAATATTATTCTTCTTCGACAGTGCCATTGGATTTAACTTTCGACCGAAATATTTTTCGGTCAAAATAGTTAACAGTTCGGCCGAAAAAGTTAAATAGTTCGGTCAAAAAATGGCCATTAGAAATTTTCGTGACCCGGTTCTCACAAAAGTGTTACCCACATTCATGATTTTACCCACTATAGAGTTGATCTAGAAGAGACTACAACTCCTCATCGTGAAGAAACCACCTAATATCCTCCTTGCGAGAAACCTCAAATTTCTTAGACTAATTTATTAATAGTTTCATCTCCCTAGAGCTCGAAGTTGGTTGGCTATATCAATCACACAAAATACAGTCTTAATCGACAATAGAAACACCCATAACTTTATTTATTATCGAGTCACGAAATAAACCTCTTGTTATTTCCATGTAGTGCACAATTTTCAAACCAATTATAGACAATGGTGGTATGATGAAATGTGATGGTAAGTGTGAGAATGTGAAACTTAAAATGGGGGAGTATTTTCTCAAATTAAACATTTTTTCCATTGAAATGGACAATGTTATGTAGTTCTTAGAATAGAATGGTTGTGAACATTGGTCTAAGTAACCATGGATTTCAAGGAGTTATACATGACCATTAATAAGGAGGCTTGTAAACACAACTTAAAATGTCTCTAGTCTAAATTGTAGGAAATTATCATCTCTCATTGTATGGAAAATATATTGAATAAAGGCCACTTAGAATTATTTCCCAATTCAACACCATCCAAATTATGGACAGCTCCCCAAAAGAAATTCACCTTGATTTGAAATTGATTTTGATTAAAAAAAAACGGTATTCGAAACATTGAATGCATTACCTGCTTCACGTGGTAGGTATGATCATTATATAACATTAATTCCATGTTGGAAATTTTGCCTATTGTGTGTCCTTGTCAATGCCTGTTTTCGTAAAAGAATGAAATTGAAAAGATAATTTAGGAAATCTTTTAGGAGAACATATTCTTAGAATTTAACATTAATCATATTCTTAAACTCCCCACTAGAATTGGTTTGTTCACAATGTACTTGAATGCTTGGTGGTTAATGTAGAAATTGAACTTATTTGCTAGTAGATAGTTTCTAAACTTTTTAAAATTATAGATCATAACTAAATATTCTCTTTCAATGGAATTTTAATTCTTGTCACTCATGGATAGTTTTCTAATGGCATAGTGGATGTAATAGTCCATCCCTTTTTCTCCTGGTTGTGAGAGGATGCCCTTCATGGTTGTTCCTAATGCATCCATATGTACATAAATGTTTTGTTCCAATTGGGGAATCTTAAAATCGGTTCCTTAATGATTTTAGCCTTGAGTTATTATAATTCCCACTAGTACTAGTGTCCATTGCAAGGTTGTATCCTTCCTTAGCAATATATCCATCAGGTGGGATATTTTAGCATATACCCTCTTACAAATGTTCAATAATGACGTGTGTGGCCCAAGAGAGACTCAACCTTGGACTGATTTTTGGGTGGTTCTAAGTATTTAATGACTTTTATTTTATTTGGGTCCACCATTATACCTTTGAAGCTATGCATTGAAGTATCTTCCAAAAAGGTTGCAAGAATTGGATTTTTCCTAGATTCGAGAAAACTCCTCTATCTCTAAATGTGTTCAATATCATCCTCTATCTCATTTCTATAGGTAATTCCAAGTTAGCACTTTGTTTTTCAATGCTAACCACTTAAATATTTTTGTTTTCTTTGGAGCCTTGACCTTCCATAGTTTTTTCCACCTCAAGGATCTTATTAGTATTCGAGGAAAAGTTTTCTTGAACACCTAATTTGGCTTAATAATATCCTAGGGTTTGATTTATTGACCATACAAGTATGTCTTGTTTGTAATAAATTATGGCATGGCTTCTTTACATAATTTATTTATATAGGAATTCCAAATGATTTCTCTCTCCCTCCGCCACCCCCTCCTCTCCTACTAGGCCTAAAGAACCATTATTGTTCCACCATTGATGACAAATATTAGTACATGCGTAACCATGTTCCTAATTGAGTGTGTTAATGCCTTTGTCCTCCAAATTTTCTCTATGCCTCTCATGTAATGTGAATTAGTTTTATACATGATGGATGTATCCACTCCAACCTCACTTGTTATCCATTGTCTACCTTCCAAGCTGACCACCCACCTTTTAAAGGGAAGGATTGAACTAAATATTTCTAGTTGCTAAACACGTTACTTTTTTTTTTCTTTTCAACAATTAAAGTATTATATTATTTTATTATTATTTAATATGCAAAAGGATCACAAATGAAAGATAGATATCCACAGAACAATAAGATATATCCTCAGGGAAACCCTCAAGGGGGAGAAAACCCTGCAAACTTTCCTCAGTATAGATTCCTCCAACATGTACAATGTCATACAATGCTCTTTCATGAAATCAAGACCAAAGAGACCCAGACACGAGCTAGGGATGTACTCCTAGATAAGTGTGTACTACTCTCTTGTACTTATATTCAATGAGTGATCAAAATGACTCGATATAACCTCTATTTATACTCTAAAGACCTAAAAGACATGACTTGTCAATAAACCCTTTCACAATTACACTTAGGAATAACCAATACAATTACATTTAGGAATAACTTCTGAAATTACATAAAATCTCAACACTCCCTCTTAATGAGGAAGGTATTCTATTCGGCACAGACTCTAACATTGTCTCCATCCACACGAGCTCATGACCATTGACTGTCGGGCACAGGAATCTATACATCACAGGAAATCCATAGTGACTTCACAGCATGCATCCAGGGCTGGTGGGTAGCTCTCCAATAGCTACAACATGTTATCATGAGACTATCTAATTTCTCGTAGAAAGCTCGAATATATTATGCATGACATCTAGTACCATGTGATAAAATTTGTACCTCGTCTCTTCAACATGCATCCAGGGTCGATGGGTAGCTCTTCAATAGCTACAACATGTCATCATGACATCCACTACCCCGCGGTAACATCTTAATCCATCACTCCCTCTAAAGACGGACTACGTCGAGCTTGTCCCTGAAGTAATCAAACTTCGTCATTGACAATGGATTTGTTAGCACATCCACAAACTGCTCATCAGTAGCCACATAATGGAGCCTCACTACTCCCTTCTGCACCATATCCTTGATATAGTGATACCTTATTTCGATATGCTTCAACCTATCATGAAACATCGGGTTCTCTGACAACTTTATACAACTCTGGTTGTCGCACAAGATATAGGTCACCTCCATCACAATATCAAATAATCCAGTCAGTAATTTCTGAAGCCACACTGCTTCGCGACTTGCTTCACATGTTGCCACATACTTTGCCTCAACCATACTGAGTGCTACACATGATTTCTTCTTACTGACCCATGAAATCATACCAAATCCCAAATTGAAGCAACATCCTAATGTACTTTTCTAGTTTCCAACACTACTAGTTCAATCTAAATCTAAATATCCAAGTACACTGGTCTCACTTTCTGCGACATACTTGATCCCATAATCCATTGTACCTTTAAGGTACCTCATCACATGGTTTACTACAATTAGGTGAACACGTTTGGGTTCAACCATGTATTGATTTAGGGTGTTCACAACAAAACATATATATGGTCGTGTATTTGTCAAATACATCAATGATCCAATCATCTGCCTATATAATGTAGCATCCACAACCTATGAAGTCATATCATCCAAAAAATTCATATTTGATGCAATTGGTGTTGCCATCGGTTTACAGTCCAACATCCCGAACCTCTTCAGGATATCCACAACATATTTTCCCTAATTTAAGAAGATCTCATTCTTCCTCTGCCATACCTCTAGACCAAAAAAGTAGTGCATCCAACCTAGGTCTTTCATTTAGAACTCTGTAATGATTTTTCTCTTAGACTCAATGATGAGCTTCTCCGCTCCTGTCAAGAACAGGTCATCCACATATAGTAGTAATATCACTGGTCCATCATCCTCAACCTTGAAGTAAAGGTTAGGATCTACACTGCTCTTGGTAAATCCCAAGCTCATCAGAAAACCATCAATCTGACCATACCATGCTCTCGGTTCTTGCTTCAATCCATATAATGCCTTCTTTAACCTGCACACATGTGTCTCCCTATCGTGTGTCTCAAATCCTTGTGGTTGTTCCACATAAACCACTTCCTCTATTACCCCATTCAAAAATGTTGTCTTCATGTCCATATGATGAACCTTCCATTTCATCACAATAGTTATTAAAAGAACAACCCTTATTGAAGTATATCTTTCCACGGGAGAAAAATTCTTGTCGTAGTCAATTCCTTACTTATGATAAAATCCTCGTGCTACAAATATAGCCTTGTATTTATAAATGCTTCCATCTGCAACATGCTTCGTCTTGAATATCCACTTGGAGTTCACAACTAATTTTTTCTTGGGTCTGGGAACCACATCCCAAATGTCATTCTTCATTATTGACTAGTATTCCTCAACCATGGCATCCTTCCATTATTTCTTTCCTGCAACATCTTCATAGCTGGTAGGATCTACATCAATGATATCACACAATAATGCGACATAGTCGGGATACAATTTTGGTTTCTTGAATTTCCTAGATGATCCATCCTGGGAACCATATCTCTCTGCATCTTTGATGGCCTCTTGTGCCCAAGATGGTCTTCTCTTTTGTGTAATATTCTCCACAGGCCTTTCTGTTTTAGCCATATCCTTATCCTCACGAATGGATTCCTCTGCTTCCACTTCTCTTGTCTCCACGACTCTAGGAACTCGATTCTCTTCATCATGAGATTCCTCTACATGACCCCGACACCTGCTTTGATTTGTGAAAACCTACATCCTCATCGAAGGCTACATCCCTGCTAATCTCGATCTTCTTGTGTCTGGGAATGTATACTTTGTAGGCCTTCAATGTGTTACTATATCCAAAAATATATACCTTTATTTCCAGATGGGTCCAACTTTGTTATCTTGTCCTTGGGGACATGCACATATACAGGACAACCAAATATCCTCAGGTGTTTGACCTCTAGTTTATCGCCTGAAAACATTTTCTCTAGTGTCTTGTTTTCAAGAATTCTATGGGGACTTATGTTATATATGTACACATCTGTCATCGCAGCTTCTTCCCATAGATACATAGGGAAATTTTGACCATGGATCATGGACTTCACTGCTTCCATAATTGTCTAATTCTTTCTCTCTGTCACTCCATTTTGTTGTGGATTATAGGGAGTAGAGAGCTCCCTCTTAATCCCAACTTATTTGTAGAAATATAAGAATTCATCTGAGGTGAATTCTCCTCCATTGTCTTATCTCAACGTCTTTATCTTCCTTTCTGTTAGGTTTTCTACTAGTGCATTGAATTCCTTGAACTTACCAAATACTTCACCTTTTGACTTCAAGAAGTAAATCCAAGTTTTGTGTGAGTAATCATCAATAAAATATAAATAATATGTGTACCCGTTGAGTGATGGTGTTGAAATCAGTCTGCATACGTCCGAGTGTACAATATCCAAGACTCCTTTGGCTCTGCTATCACTGCTTGGAAAGGGGTTCTTCACATTGTTTCCTTGTGCACAACCTTTGCACACGCCATCTGGATTCAGTTGAATCTCTGGTAGTATTGTTACCATCTTTCTCACGATTGGTAAATCTCTGTAGTGTAGGTGGGTAAATATCCTATGCCATAGCTCACTTGAATTCACAGTGTCATGAATCAATGTTGAATCAGAGCGTCCATTTAATTTATACATTCCTCCTTCTTGGACACTGATAACAACTGCATCATAAAACGTCTTTCCTTTTGGCCATATGAGAACTTATTTATCTACAAATGAAACCTTGAAACCCTTCTCATCCAAAGCTAAAATAAAGAGAAGGTTCTTCTTCAAACCTAGTACATAAAGCACGTCCTTCATCCTCATTGCCTTCCTAGAATCTAGTTTGTAGGAGGCTTATCCTACTCCTTTGATCATATACTTATAATCATCACCCAAATTCACATTATGAGGTGAGTCTTTATGAATTAATTTTGACAAAGAGCCTTTATACCTTGTCATGTTCTTAGAAGCACCGCTATCCACCAGCCAAGTATCATTTCCAGGGGTGATTGTTCCTGTGAGAGATTGTATTAGGACGTAGTCATCATCACTTGAATCATCTTCTCTTTCAATTTTATTCGGTGGTTCATCATATTCAATGGAATGATCATGATGCCTCTTTCCCTTTTCCTTTTCTTTTAGTTTAAGAATAAGAGGACACAATTTTACAACGTGTCCCGATTTTTTGCAACAAAAACACATCACATTTGAATAGTCTATTTGATTCTTATTTGAATTTTGAGTTTTCTTTGGGGATGATGGTTCTTTCTTACTCTTTCCTTTCCTTGTATGAGTAGCTAAAGCTTGATCATCATCCCTCAATTTCTCTTCTCTTGCTACCAACCTTTCTTCCTCTTGAGTGCAATCTTCCCATAATCTGCTAAACATGATTAGCTTCCTCCTTGAGCATATTTCTTGAATGAATGAGTCCCATGACCTTGGGAGACCATTCAATGTGATCATCACCATTTCTTCTTCATCAACAGTGTCTCCAATAGATTCAATATGTTCCTTGATCTAATTCACTCTCGAGAAGTAAGATTGAATGGACTCTGAATCTTGAAACTTCACATTCTTCATCTGGGTCTTCAATGTCATCCTTATGTTGATGTTTTTTCCTTCAAATAGATGAGTCAATGCATCCATCATATTATTCGGAGATTTTAACAGAGAAACATGATGGATCAGGTGATCCTTGATTGAGTATGCAATAATCGTCTTATCCATGGCATGGTTCTTTTTATGCTTTGCCTTGGCCTCATCTTACTCTCGTTATGAAAATTCCTCCTCAACAAATCTTTCTAAATCATGTTCTTCCATAAGGAAGCCTACTTTGTACTTCCATGCTATGAAGTTTTCTGCTCCTTCCAGCTTCTCATCAATTTTGGTGTTGGTAGTCCTAGGAAGATGAAGTTAGTTTTCCAAAACACTTCCAAAAATATGCGGAAAAATATTCTTTTTCAGGCCTACTTTGATACCATGTTGATTTATTTTTGTTTTTCCAACAGTTAAAGTATTATATTCTTTTATTATTATTTAATATGAAAAAGGATCGCAACTGAAAGATAGATATCCACAGAACAATAAGATATATCCTCAGGGAAACTCTCAATGGGGAGAAAACCCTGCAAACTTTCCTCAGTATAGATTCCTCCAACATCTACAATGTCATACAATGCTCTTTCACTAAATCAAGACCAAAGAGACCCAGACATGAGCCAAGAATAGCCTCCTAGATAAGTGTGTACTACTCTCTTGTACTTATATTCAATGAGTGATCAAAATGACTAGATATAACCTCTATTTATACTCTAAAAGACCTAAAAGACATGACTTGTCAATAAACCCTTTCACAATTACACTTAGGAATAACCAATACAATTACAGTTAGGAATAACTTCTGAAAATACATAAAATCTCAACAAATTTTATATGTCCTTTGACTAATTATACCATCAATAATAAAACTAGGGCTAATAGATAGTTTCACTATTTTATCCTTATGTATACTTTCCTATGATATGAATTTCCACAAACATTTAACTGGAAAGGGTTTTCCAAAAAATTGAATATTTTTCAACCCCAACCCTCCTTCATCTTTTGGTTGATCTATAACCTTTCATTTGACAAGTGGAATCTCTTCATTTTGGGTTTTCCAATTCAAAAGAATGTAAAAATATTTCTCCTTGTATTCTCTAGAACCCCCTTTTGGAATATAGGTCAATGTTTGTTAGTAAAACCAAGAGTTGAGTTGACATTCCATAGCCTACAAGTAGAAAATCTTGTCCAATACAATTGCACCTTCTTCCTCTCATATTTTACCTATGTTAATGCGTCATTCCTCAAAACTAACCACATATAAACCTTTTGTTTAAGAGTATTTTTAATATTCCACAAAGCCTTCCACCACCAAGCATCCTATTTTTTTATGGATACTTTAATAATTTACTCATCATTCTCTTCATTAGCACCGACATTCAAAACGTTTAACAAAGCAATTAATTATTCCTTTATCTTTTCATAGGTTAGTTTCATTGTCAAGTAATGCTTCTTCACTTTAGGTACATATTTCTTAGTGTGTATGATTGATGGGGCTACTAGAATGGGAGCATGCACTTTCTTATAGAACTCTTCAATTTGTTTTAGGTTCTATACCTTTATTAATATACTAAGAAAACTGGGATTGACACTTTGGAATTTCAATATGAATAGCCACCAGACGAAGAATGGCATTGGTTTGATGTAAATTAAAATATTTTCAATTGATTAACATAATTTTCTTGTGGCATATACATTGAAAGTCCACAAATCCTTCCACCACCAAGCATCCCCTTTTTGGAAAGTTTTGCAATTCACCAAAAAGGAAGAGAAAAATGAATAATTGATCTAATAACTTAATGATTTACTCATCATTCTCTTCATCAACACTGACATTCAAAGTGTTCAACTGAGCAATTAATTTTTCATTTATTTCTTCATAGGTTAGTTTCATTGTCAAGTAATGGTTATGCACTTTAGGGAGATTTTTCTTAGTGTGTTTGATCGATGAGGTTGATCGAATGGCAACATGCACTTTCTTATAGAACTCTTAAATTTGTTTCAGGTTCTATACCTTTCTTAATATACTAAGAAAACCAGGATTGACACTTTGGAATTTCAATATGAATAGCCACCAGACGAATAATGGCATTGGTTTGATGTAAATTAAAATATTGTCAATTGATTAACATAATTTTCGTGTGGAATATACATTGAAAGTCCACAAAGCATTCCACGACCAAGCATCCCCCTTTTTGGCAAGTTTTGCAATTCACCAAAAATGAAGAGAAAAACGAATAGTTGATCTGATAACTTAATAATTTACTCATCATTCTCTTCATCAACATCGACATTCAAAGAGTTCAGCCAAGCAATTAATTTTCCCTTTATCTCTTCATAGGTTAGTTTCATTGTCAAGTAATTCTTTTTCACTTTAGGTAGATGTTTCTTAGTGTGTGTGATTGATGTGGTTGCTCAAATGGCAGCATACACTTTCTTATAGAACTCTTCAATTTGTTTCAGGTTCTATACCTTTCTTAATATATTAAGAAAACTGGGATTGACACTTTGGAATTTCAATATGAATATCCACCAGACGAATAATGGCATTGGTTTGATGTAAATTAAAATATTGTCAATTGATTAACATAATTTTCTTGTGGCATATACACTGGAAGTCCACAAAGCCTTCCACCACCAAGCATCCCCTTTTTGGAAAGTTCTGCAATTCACCAAAAAGAAAGAGAAAAATGAATAGTTGATCTAATAACTTAATAATTCACTCATTATTCTCTTCATCGGTACTGACATTTGAATCGTTCAATCGAGCAATTAATTTTCCCTTTATCTCTTCATAGGTTAGTTTCGTTGTCAAGTAATGCTTCTGCACTTTAGGGAGATGTTTCTTAGTGTGTTTGATTTATGGGTTTGCTCGAATGGCAACTTACACTTTCTTATACAACTATTCAATTTGTTTTAGGTTCTATACCTTTCTTAATATACTAAGAAAATTGGGATTGACACTTTGGAATTTCAATATGAATAGCCACCAGAGGAAGAATGACATTGTTTTGATTGTTTTGGATCGTACAACCCAAGCATCTTCTTTTGTCACTTAGGAGGAAATGTGTTTATGTGAATAGCCTTTCTCCACCATTCATTTTTATTGCTCAACACTATCTTATAGATCTATGCTTTTGTAGCATAAGAGAGATTAAATACCTTTATCATGGGCATGGATATGCATGCACATAAACTTTGTACTTTAATGGAATTTCTTATTAGGATGTGGCAGAAATACAAGTTTTTATATGATGTATAAAAAGAAAGTCAATTTATGTATTATTTAAATATTTTCAATTGTCAATTTGCAGCTTGGTACACATATATAATATATATGGATCGATAAGAGTCTCCAATTATGTCTTTAAAATTCTCTAGGATATCTAATGAAAGTAGTAGAGGGACCCCTAGTTCGACATGGACCCCTAGTTTGACACAGAACCCTGGTCAAGTAGGGGAAACTAGTCACACAAGGAATTATAGTGAAAAAGGGAGATCTAGTCACTCTGGAGGACGATCAAATTCATCTAGAACTAGTCAGGTCGAAGATTATGGTACATGTATGTTAATATGCACATGTTAAATTGTGCACTCATATATTTTGAAATTGATATAACTAATTGAACTTGATAAATTTATTTTGAGATTCATCATTTAGTATATTACAAGAAAGAGAATCGTGAGAGAGTGCACATCCATCTGTAGGGGGTGCTCAATTTTATATATTGATTCATGGATCATCGCGATATTTTTCTAATTGTGATTTTGGGAAGAGTCTCCTATGTCAACCAATGTACGACAACCCCAATCACATGAACAACATATGGTTGGTAAATTTCTTTTATTTTCTTATGTTTTTATTTAAATCACTCGTGCATATGGACATGCATATATATGTCATTATGGATTGTACTAAATATCTACAAATATTTCTACATTTGTAGAGGATTGGGCTTCTGTTGGGGACAATAATGAAGAAGAGGGTGAGGGTGAAGGTGTGCAAGGGCCTAAGTATTTTCAAGAAAATGAAGATTACACCCCTATCACCACTTATCCCTTGGACATTGGCGTGGAGAATCCTTGGGAAGGCGGGGTTCAAAAAATTATTGTTCAACATTGCACAAGCCACCATGCAAAGTTGAAGAATGATCTTGAGCAAATGGATCTCCCTACAGAGAGAAAACAAAGCTTGGAGATCCTTTTTCATTTTTTAGAGAACTTTGTTGATGTATATAAGAACCTTGGACCAACAATCAATGGTTTTGTTGATTTGATGAGAAGACACAGGAAACAGGTGATGGGCCCCGATAAATGGTCCGAACTAGAGAAAAGGTTGTCAAAAGAGTAGGAAAAATCAATGTTCAATTTTAAGGAAGGAACAAAGCAACGAATGTTGAAGGTGCAATATTTCAAGCACCCTCACATTGCAGGCCATCTTCATGATTGATTCTTAGTAGCATATGGTAGATTCCTATGGAATGATAAGGTGCCATATTATTTTTCTAGATTCATTTATGTGGAGTTTTTTGAGAATATGCATCCTAATTATACCGACCTACCATCCAAATATTATAGTGTTGGTAAAGGTCGAATGTATAATCGAAGAGGTTCATTTCGAGATCCAACATTGCCTAGACCTCCACCACCATTGGTATCTCGTCCACCAAGGGTGGTTTCTCTACGTTCAGAGATGGAGGCCACTTCACAAGTTGGTCGATACGTGAGGGAGGCAATAGTTGAGAATTTAAATTCATCTTTGTTTTGTGTTGGTGCCGGTTTGAATCGACAGAGAGCACGATCCAATGCCTGCGATAGTTTTGTATATAAGACACGTGATGAGATAGATCGCATGAGCCTCAAAGAGGTACGGTCTTATGCAAAGTTTTGTCGCAATGGTTGGAAAGACTTAATTGGGCATGAGGAAGGGGCACTTGATCAGTATGTGTTACAATTGTTAAACGTTTCATGCATTCAATGATAATTCTTTTATTAGATCCACATCATCGCAATTTTTAACTAACACAAAATGTTTATGTTCATTAATTGTAGTATACTAGAATGTTAAATGAAACATCATTTACATTGGAGATATTCCATAGATTCACATCTCACAGGTATTGCATGTTTCAAAGTTTAAAATTATGCTTTCAAGTGTCAATCATTTAATTTGTATTTTTTTAATTATATAAAAATGGTGTGTGTGTGTGTGTGTGTGTGTAGGGGAACCAAGAGATGCCCTTTGATATGACGCAACCTTCTTCCATCTTGGAAGATGTTCCGGTTGTTGATTCACATGTATCAATCATGGTTGGAAGTTTCTAACTATGATTAGATGCATCATAATTTAATTGTAATTATTAGTTTTTTTCAAGATAAGTACTTCAATTATGTCTCTAATATGCATTTAAAATGTGTTATAGACCAATTTCGAGAAAACAGTGGTGGAGGAGAACGTGGTCGGAGGAGAGAGTGGCATAGAATGCATGACCATATATGATAATTCATAGATCATATATGTTGCATTTGTAAGTTATAGTTTGTTTTTATGAGAAATTTATCAAATGATTACTTAATCATTTTTGTACTTGATGGATATACAATTTTTGGAATTTTATTCATTTTTGTACTTAATGTGTCGTCAAATAGTCTACAACGTTTTCAAATACTTTGTCTTTCAACAATTACATTATTTTAATGGTTATTTTTTTATTAGTACATTATTTGTTTGCTATGGGTAATTGTTTGGGTAAATTGTTTGTAAAATTACTAGTAATTTTTATGAGTTTGCTTGCGTGCTGGTAATTGTTGTGGGTTCACTTGCCAAGTTGTAAATACTTAGAAACTATACTGTAAAACCCTATATAACTATTGTCAAACAAGTTTCTCAATGAGTTTTTTCGCTTTGACATGCATGGGTAGAAATAATTTGGGTTGGAACTACTCTTTCCTTTCTTGCTACCTATTTGATTATTGAAATCCCATAGAAGGATGGATTTATAATGGGTAGAGAAGACAATCATTCCCATATTGATATGTATCTATGTTGGAACCAATGAAAGGTTGGAAGGTACATAAGCCATATGCCTTAGATTGTCTTTCTTCAATCCCTTTAGGTTGATTTAATATTGTTGGATGGAAAACTCAGTACTTGGATGGAAAACTACTCCTCTAAACTCCATCATAAAACTTGTGTTTGTTTCCACTTATTTTGTATTCCCCACTTTTCCCATCAAATTGCTACCATCTCAACTTGAGGGTCGACCACTTCCCCAACCAAGGCTTATTTTCACTTAAAGTCCCTAACTCTAGTTTTGGAAACCTTCATGATACTCCCCCTTTGAATACAACTTTCCCCATAGCTAGTTGTTGGCACTTCCAATGACATTGGTATACTCTAGGAATGGAGGGTCCAGTATGAGAATAAACTTAGTCAACTTATATTTTTATTGTGTTGGCTCTATACTCCAATATGTGCAATGACTAATAATCACAACAACTATATAGTAGTGTGACTGAAAATTCATGAAGTCTGATATATGTAAAACCATAATAGCTTTTACTATTGGTAAGTAGTGTGGATATCACCTGCATGTGCAATAATATTTTAGAATTTAAAATTTCCATTTCCCAAAATAATAATAAAAATACAATCTAAAAACTATGTGACCTGAAGTTATCTGATCAATACTATTAGGCACCTTGTTGTCATCCCATTCACACCAAACTAGTGTGACTCAAAGATACAGAATGAGATAGAAAATTAGTAGAACAAAACTTATAATATTTTATTCAAGCATATGTTTTACATGGAGTAGCCTTATTTTTATAGGCTTGATGGATACAAATGTTAACAACTCATTTTGACTATGTCTCCCTCTTTATTTAATATTATATGAACTACTATTGATATTGTCCACTAACTACTCCATGCTATTTATTATTCTCCACTTCTTGGTGTCTCAATTTTTGTACCATTGAGAGATGCTACATTGATTGTTGATCCATAAGGAACCATTCTAGGCTTATGGAAAAAAGAAGGAAGAAAAATGGATAGTCTCCTCACTATCCATTATTTCTATTATATTGAGTGTCTCTTATTTTGCATTGTCAACTTGTTCATCCATGCTTGCTAGTAAATCCATTACAAAATTTATGTGATCCATTAGGCATTGTTCTATAAATGTTACATCCATTTTAATATGATCTTGTTTAAAGATCTTCTCAAGCTTAAATTTCTTCTCCAACACAAGCTCCTTCATTGTACTATCATTTAACTCTTGCACTCTGTAAACCTCAACCTCCTCCTATTCAATATTTCCATAAGAAAGCTCCCATATCCCATTGATGTCATCAACAAAAAATAATATATAAGAAAGCTCCCCTAGCCCTTGAATCTAAAAATGGAACTTCTTTGAATGTATTTTGACTACTTGGATTTTATTCTCTATAGTGGATAGTAGGTCACTCTTGAGCACATGATCTCATCACCTCAAACCTTCTTCATGTTGCAAAGTGTCAATGAATACACAAACTTATTGGTTCACTGATTAGATCGATTCACAGTAATAAAAAAGGTGAAATAAGGGATACATAATTCCCATAATATATACATTGATAAGAGTATTGTGTTTGCTCGACATGACAATATTCATAGTTGGTGAAGCTTGATTCCTATAAACATCGTAGTTGATTACGCTTATACTCATATTGAAACAAGTTTAATGAGCTCTATCACTAGTATCATAATTACAATAAACTCTATTTGGTCATTATTGGCTAGCTTGTAAGCTCATGTCGAATCAACTTATATCCTATAAAGTAATGGGAATTAGACTTCTCTTAGTAATAGCATGGGGTATTAGCTTGAATATGACTAGTAATAGACATGAAGTATACCCAGCTAAAGTGGTGAATATGGATACTAGCTTAAACCTGGAACTAGAATCAGCTAATCACAACAAGTATAAGAATAACACGTGAAGTATGATTACGAGCTTATCCTTATATTGGTCTTTAAAACCACTCTTCATCTAATCAAAGCATGTGATAGATTATAACTATTCCCATAGATTAAAGTGGATATCATAGCTTAAGTAGTAGGAATTACTAGTCTCTTTGTTCACATGACCTTTCAGGTTACATGTTTGAATCATTGCTTAGTTAAATAGCCCGATAATCCATATGTTCAATGATATTGAACTAAGCTCTATCACATTACAACTTAAGATTAGATAGTATTGGTAATAACATCACTCGTCATGTTAGAGCTCACTAGTAACTAATGGTCATACTCTTTGTTAGAGCTCTTTACCAATATTATCCTAGTATATTGTAATGATATATACATGTCGAATACAACTAGCTATGAATTACTAGTAACTAATGGCAGTTGTACTTGATTTGTACATGATACATAGATATATTCCCATTCAATGGAGATGATACTAGCTTAAGCTATTACATGTAGAACACTTTGTTGTTTCTATTAGATAAGTTGTTTCACCATATTTAAGCAGGTAGAACATGATACAATATGAGCTCTTAGTACTATTACACTTATTATGGTTGCTATTTACATTGTAGTTAAGTAGATCCATAAACAAGAAGGTTTGATTCCACTTAGATTACAAATATATGAAGATTGATTACAGATTATTATAACAATACTATCCAACTTAGCATCACTCTGATAAATAGATATAAGTAATCCCATATTGTTGTCATGTTATCTCACTATACTATGAATATTGATGTATGAGCTTATATGCCCTTTCATAGTAATCAAATAGAGTAGAACAATCTCCATGTTTACACGATAACTAGAGTCTATACTAATCAAATAGGTGGGATAAGCTTATACATAGTGAATATAGCTAATTAGGTAATAATTGTGATACTAGTGATTTATACCTTCAAACTTATCTTGTATAATAGTGATATTGATATTCTTACATGGCTCTTGTTCATCAACCTTATCTACATATCTAATACAAAAGCAACATGTCATCCATTTACGAGTATTGTTTATGTATCCATCATAACTATGGGAATTGAAGTAATGAAGCTTAGTAATAATGTTGCCCACCTTGGATTCATCAGTAGGTGTAATTATGGGAATAACTAGAGTCATATAGTCTTGTAGTTAATATAGCTTTGATACTTGACACTATTAGAGTTAAGTAATGTATATTATGTAAATACAATAACATCACCATACTCTAAGCTTAGGGAAACACTGGAACAATCCAAATTCATTAGCTCTTATCATACTTACACTATAAAGATCTTGAATAGAACTACTCTCTCTCTTATTCCTACCATGCTCATATCTGCATCATGTTATTATTCATATCCTTGTATGTAGCTCCTCTACTACCAGTCCCTAACTGTTATATTTCATTTTGAATGTCTTTCCCTCTCACTCTCTCTGCTACTCTTGGAACTATCCTATGTTCCTTCATAATAGAGTCTTATGCCCATGCTTGATTAATAATGAGGCTTTCACTTCTGTTTCCAATTGAAATTGAGTGACTAAATTGTAACACTTGATCTATTTTAACTACTAGTGCTACTTGCTTTGATATGCATGGGTACAAATGAATCTAGGTCAAAACTACTCTTTTCTTTCTTGCTACCTATTTGAATATTGAAATCCCATAGAGGGATGGATTTATATAGAGTAGGGAAGACAATGATTCCTAGATTGATATATATCTATGCCAACCAATGAAAGGTTGGAAGGTACACAAGTCATATGCCTTAGATTTATTGCTTCAAGCCCTTTAGGTTTCTTTAATATTGCATTATGTTTGATTGATATATTGCATGTTGAATGGCCTGGGCTTGTACTCACCTTTATTTTATTTCTAGGAAATGAAGATTGCATCCAAGTTTGCTACCTTTTAAAATGCATTGAAATATATATATGGTGGTTGGTGCATTTATACTTTATAACTTGGCATAGAATTTTATTCATAGGCATGCCAATGGTGGTATTTGCATTGCCCTTTCTCCTTGAATCATGAAGAGGTGATTCAACTAGATATTAAATCCTTGTCTTGAACAACCTTTGTTCATAGTATATGCTTTAGTGGGATCAACATTTAATTACCTAGGTAACATGCACAATCTCTTATTTCCAACAATATGTAGTTTTCCTCTTGGGTCAGAGGCTATCCTATACAGGAAAGAGTTATTGGAAAAATAAATCAATTGATGGTGGCTAAAACATAATATGAACTTCAAAAGAATGGATAATTTTTTCTTAGAATCAAGACAAGACTTATGACAAGGCTTTTGTGGCACTTTTTACATAATCCTATTTAGATAGCAGATCCACGAAGCTAGTAATGCAATAGTCATCCCATTGACCTGTTGTTGTGGTCAACCGTTGGAGATTAATAAAATTTTCTTATCTTAAATGTATCAATTGTGATTGTGTATGTAATCATATAGAATAATTAGACTTCTATGTGTTCATGGTTGTTTTTATAACTCTAAATTCTCTTGGGTTTTGATTTGTCCTCTTTGCCAACACATCCTGGACACATGGTGCAGATCATACGGTACAAGATTTGGTAGAAATTGGAATTATTTCAGTTCCCATTGGTTCATACAACATAGGCCACTAACAATTTTGACTTCTACTACCTTTGGTTGATGGACCTATGATTATCTTTTTTTTGCCAACTGGGAAAGTTGGTCCTTCTTGTATTGTCGCAGTAATGCTTAAGTTTATACTTTTGTTGGGATTGTTTCTGATTCAGTTCTAAAATGCTTGGGCCTTTATGGCTGTAGATTATGACTGGTTGGGTATGCACACAAGGTCATACTCTCATACATGATAGAGTATGTTGGAAATGTTGCAACCTTGCAAATCCTAAAATTGTGAGAATAGTTGATTAATTATAAATATGTTTTATTGGTTATTACTTTATCCTTCTTTGAAGATGGGCAGGGTAAGACTCGATGTTCAATTTTCTAGGATACACTCTTTAATCGTTGGTTCAATGGTGTTGTTACATTTTGAGTTAGATATAGAAGAATAATAAATAAATTTATGTTCACATAAATTAATATATTTTCTAAAATTAGTGAAAATTGTAATGGTTAGGTAACCATAGCATTTCACAATGGTCGTCAACAATGGGAAATGCATGTCAAATGGATAAGAATTATTTTCATTGTTTGACATCCTCTACGACAATGGGAATTTAGAATAACTAAGTAGGGTAATCATTGGACTAAAATTAGATATGGAGTTTTATTTTCCTCCAAAGTTAGTTGTTTCCTTGCATGGGTACAAGCTAGGCCCTCCAAGGCCTCATTAGTAAGACCCTTCTAGTGTTTAAGGTCCATTGGCACATGATTTTGTTCAGATTCTTAGTAAATGATGTTTTCTTATTTTTCTATACGTTTTTATTGAAAAAAATTGTTCAAGATTTGGGATTTAATGTTTTGAATTATGGAATTTCAATTGTATTCAGTTAAAGGATTTTCAAGTGCTAAATGTGCGTAGATTTTGGTGTATTTTGAATCCAAATTCAAGGAATTTTTCTTTTCAAAACAAGAAATATGTAGCCTCTCTAATTTTTTATACACTGGGTACAAAATGGAGTGTTTATAAAAAAAAATGAAAAAAAAAATGAATGTCAACATTACCCTCCAATGTATGTTTGGTCCTAGTAATACATGGTCCTTAAATTTTTGTGCCATATAAACTCAAGGTACTTTAGGAGAGGGGTATGCTACACATACATTTGCACGGTAGATTTATTTTCCTTTATTATTCTTGGACTTTTATTTATATTTATGGTAATTTGTGGTTTGTAAATAGGATGGGATCTTCTAAGCGGGTGGTTATGAGATTGTTGAACATTGAGTCTAAATAGCCAAAAGTGA
Source organism: Picea engelmannii (assembly GCA_009831015.1). Classification (NCBI taxonomy): domain Eukaryota; kingdom Viridiplantae; phylum Streptophyta; class Pinopsida; order Pinales; family Pinaceae; genus Picea; species Picea engelmannii. The sequence continues at coordinate 72,635 of ML789718.1, read as the reverse complement.
ATGTGTACCATTGTTTATACATGTATGATTTTTCTTCCTTGCAAGGGTTGTTATTAATTTTTTTCCTATGGTAAGGTTGTTAATTCTAGAATTAATGAGTATTCTACTTGAAGAATTTCACATGTATGAGTTTCATGTTTCTGTATTTTTCATCACAATGGGGCTAATGGGGATAATTACACAAATGTTTGTTGAAATATTTGTTTTAGGTACAATTTTGTGGCTGGATCTCAATCAAATTTCCATGCTCATGATTTTTTTAATGCAAAAATGGATTTCATTTTAGGTATTAGTTTTTTTCATTAATTGATTGCTTACAAGTTTTGTAGGGAGGAATTATAGAGAGGATTGGGTCCAGGAGGAGGACATCACATACCGGAGTTTTCGTATTTGTGGTGAGTTTTTGTTATATTGAATTGTGAAATTTTATTTTGTAAGTTTGTTGATATTTGAAATTCTGAAAAGTAACCTATAATTGTTGCTTTTTTTCCAGTCTATAGAAATGCATAACAATCCTCGACATTGGAGACCTCAAGGTTACTCAAGCACAAAGAGGAGAAATATAACTTTTGGATATGTCTAGTAGTGCTAAGGGTGGTGGGAAATAATGACTGCCTCCATTTATCATTTCCACCATGTGGATTTTGTAGTACTTTGGGCCCTAGTTTCCATTTTGTACATTGGGCATGAGTTACCATTATGTACTTCTAGACATGATGAGACGTTTTCTAATTAAATGTACATTTGAAAATTTTAGATGTGCTATGATGTGTTATATATTAATAAGTTATAATCGTGTAGTTGTTACAAGTTGAAAAAACATCATATTATACTTGTAACAAAGAATATCATATTGATGCAAGAAAATACTTCAAAGTACATAACATTTACATTATAATGAATACTAATTGCAACACTACTGGTAAGTCACCATTGCTAGTTTTGAGAGTTAATAATGACCCTTACAAAGAATTATTCATTGCGTAATAAGCCAATAACTCAATAAGAGTCTCATACTAAAAACATGGTTTTTTTAGATCATATTAAAATAATCTACATAAGCCAATAACTCAATAATTATCTCATACTAAGACATGGCCATTTTAAATCATATTAAAATAATCTACATTTCTTCAATAGAATAGTTTATTTAATATTTAAAATATTTTATAATTAAAATAAATAGTTATTTATTTTCCTAAAAATACAACTCCTTCATGACATATCTCAACAACGTGTGTTCTCCATTAGAAACAAGCTAGATATCATTTAAAGCATGGACCCTTTGTTTCCAGTTAACCAAATGTTTTAAGATGCTATTTTAGATCATGATTAGAGCACATCATAGTGTATGTGGTATAGATTATATATAAATAATATAAACCCTTTTTATCTAGGAAAATAGGGGCAAAACATCTAAATTCTTAATCATGCAGGATTTTTTTTAACATACTTGCATATTTTGACAAACTTTGCAATCCAAATATTTAACTATATAGACAAAGTGGATTTCAAAATAATTCTCGTATAAACAACTAAGTGATTATAGATGAATATTTCAATGGGATATTTTTTTATCCCCACAAGTAGTATCCATAATGTAACCCCATTTGCAATTCTCTTCTAATATACTTGCATTTTTCTAGATGTAGTGGACTTCTTGTGGATAATATTTGTAGTACCACTCACATGTATAACATATTTAATGCATTCTCACCTAAAACAATTTTCATTAATTTCATTCTTGGTTTTCTTAACAAATTTGATTACTTGTAATGGCCTTAAGTGGTGATAGCCATAATGATACTCCCAAAGGATTAGCAAAATTTTGTTACGAAAGGAATTTCATAAATAATATTTTTCCACCTAAGAAAATTCTCGTGGACATTTCTATTGATGAGTATGTTATGATAAATTGTTATGATAAATATAAAAAGCACAATATTCTAAAATATTTCGTTGGTAGAATTTCTCTCACGGAGATTCCTAAGGCTTATGGCTTATGTGAAGTAGATGCATAATTACTTCAAATACACCAATATTGTTAATTCAGAGTTTCATTGAGGGGATCATAATAGCTTCAAATATTACCCATTTGGTGTTAGCTTGCCATCCTTCCTTTTTATTTTTTAATATTATTGATATTTATTAGGGTGTAAATTTCAATTTAGGGATCATAATAACTTCAAATTTTACTCATTTGGTGTAAGACATTCCCCTGTTAATTCAGACTTTTATCGAGGGGATCATAATAACTTCAAATTTTACCCATTTGGTGTTAGCTTGTCATCCTTCCTTTTTATCTTTTAATATTATTGATATTTCTTAGAGTATAAATCTCTAAGGCATTCATAAGCCATCTTCATGCACTCTTATTGTAATTCCAAAAAAATATTTTTTATCAATATAAGTTAAAACCTTACTTATAAAAAAACCATAAAAACGTTATTTATAAAAAAAAACCATCATTAATGCCATTTTTCATCTCCAAAATGTTTACCCGTGACTCTCTATCACCTAAAGTAAACACTTAAGAATTTTGTGACCCTAAGTACTTATCAATATGATAGATCTCCAATGAGCCATGAAAATATCCCATTAAATGCCAATGATTGGTTTTGACTCTTGAGGTCCATTATTAGATATATTTTTAACTTTTATACAAGTGGCCCTTGCACTCTTTTGTATTGATACTTTTGTACTTAGCAGTCCCATTAACCTATTTGTGGTCATTTTTTGGCCAGTAATAAATTAACTTATCTTGTAACTTCATTAGCTCTTATCATACTTACACTATGAAGTGTTAAAATAGATCAAGTGTTACAATGAACCTGCATGAAATAAAGTGTGAAGAAAATACTTCAACATTATTGTTCTTGCTTGAAATATATTGCAATTTATGGGTTTTAATGTGAAGATAAGGTAAAACTCAGTTTGTGTTAATGGAAGACAAAGATAAGCATAGAAAAAAATAAATCAAGTGGGAGCATTCAATACACTTCATAATACATGTATGCATGTATTGTGGTATAATTGTCTCAATACTTGATAACAAATGCCTACATGTTCTAGAATTTCCCCATGATGAAATACTTATGGCCAAGTTATCGCGTAGGTTTCTAGAATAGGACACCACAACAAATTAAAGAAAAGAACTAGAAATTGGCAGTATTCACTACAAACCTTGGACACTACATCAACCTTAAGTAAAACATCATCCATTTTTATGTATATGGATGGAGCCATGGAAATGACTAGTAAGCTACCTAAAACCTGAGCTCTAGGTTGTTCATAGCCATCCATTATCCAATTAGTATTCCACCATTGAGTTGATAGCTTAGATACCAAAATTAAGGCATTGATGAAATATATTTTGTGAACCAATGTTTTATCCATTATGCTCAAAGGAGAGTTCCATGGCTCTGATCAACTACACTCGGGGATCCTAAAGAAATCATAACACTTGCAATGTACAGTCAATTAGTTCTAAGAGAAAATTGAAATGAAAGATTTCATAAAAGAAACCAACTAAAGTAAAGACAATGATTAGTAAATCAAAGTTCAAAAGAAAAAGGAAAAGTACGAGTATTCTAAACAGAATAAAGAAACCATGTAGAGTTTCGAATAAAAAGTTTAGAAACAAAAAGCAATAAAGGAAACATACTTATGTACATGGGGGTAATTTCCCAATAGGTAGCTAACTAAAATCTCTTTAGAATTTGGCCAATGACAAGAAGGAAGTCTACTTCTTCTTCTAAACCATAAGACTAGGCTACAATGAAAACAAATTAGGATATCTTTCGAGCACAACTAATTATGGTATCACATTTAATGGGAGTTCAAAAGATACATTGCAAATTATTGGGTATTGTGATGGAGATTGGACACATGATATTGATGATCGAAGACCATAATGTCAGTATATTGTTTCATTTTAATGCAAATGACATAATTTATATAGATAATTTATTGTAAATATTAACAATATAAATTAAAATTAGAGACTAAGTGAATCTATTATAATGCAAGAGACATACTTCAAGAGTTTGATGTAGAATTTAAAACTTATGATGGAGTGAAGACTAAAAGACAAAGATTGTTAGAGAGCAAAAAAAAGAGTAAAGTGTGGCTTCGAAGAAACAAGTATTTGAATAAGTTGAACCTTTAAGATCAATTATGCGTCAATAAAAATTGATTTTCTTAGCACATATTAAGCAAAGACCTTGAAGAGACAATTAGAGAAGTTGAGTGGAATGATGTTATAGTCTTAAATTAATTTTATTATAAGATATATAACTTTGAAGTATGGCAATATTGTTAATAGACAAAATACAATTGGTTGTAAGTGGATTTTCAATACACACTATAAATTAATTATAATATTATTGACAAGTATATAAGGCAAGTAATTAGTATTCAAAGACCATGTGCAAAAAGAAGGCATCATCAACTTTGAGGAAATTTTTAAACTAAGAAATGATGAAAGTAAAAGAGTTGGAAACTATAATATTTGGATTTTAGGTGGGGAGCCAATACCTCTCCATGTGAGTACATGGTTAAGTTATGAGTTATGGTATAGGACCTCCTTTCCTCTTGAAGCTAATAGGAGAGAGAGAGAGAGAGAGAGAAGGGGGGATGGGTGGGTGGGTGAGAGAGAGAGAGAGAGAAGGGGAGGGGGCGCGTGGCTGGGTCGGTAGAAGAGAGAGAGAGTGAGAGAGGATGGAGAGAGAGAGAGAAAGAGAGAGAGAAGGGGAGATGGCATTGTGAACTTTATTTGTGGTTATATGTATAGTCTATATATTCTCAAATTTCTCACAGAGATTAGCTTGCGGATTTGAAGGGTTGGTGAGATAATTGTAGGCATCTACTCTAGTTTTCTCTTGTTGTTTCCGTATAAAGCATTTCAGTTTATGAATAAATTAAATTATAGTCTAGAGATATTTATTTCTAACTCAAAATCATATTGCATACAAGTTCATTCAAAATTGAAACCAACATATTAGATGTAAGACATGTATACATACTATCAAGTTATTTGGGGCATGATCGAAAAATCCAGATCATGTTATCTCATCCCTCAAGTGGTCCATAGGACATATAGGGACTCGTATATTTTATAATTAACAACCAATTGAGATCTAGTTTTATGTATAAACTTGTTTAAAGTAGTACAACAATTCATCAAAAATCACCTTATTCGAATGTACCAAAAAAGTAAACCAAACAAGATGGAATCCTACATATCCATATCAATGTACTTGATGCAAAAAAAAAAAATGAAAGTTGTTTACAAACATCGTAATTGTATGCCATATTCAATTATTCATTCATGATCAAATTTTGTCATTTTCTATATTCTAACTTTCATTTTTTTTTATTGAACATCTATTAATTTTATACGCATTGCAGATACCAAATGACTATATTTACATCTTATGACATCCGACTGATAGTTTTGAAAGTGAACATGACTTTTGGTTTCATGGGTTTCTTGGAAAAAATAGTCTTTCCATATGATGAATCCTCTTTCATATATAAAATCGTTATCATTATAATCCTCCGATAACTTCATTTTTATTTATGTGCACCCCATCAAATAATATTTAACGTTTTCATCATTTTCTAGAGGTACAACCACAACAAATACATCTCCTCCAAATAAGGCCCCATATGCCAACAAACAAATCGTTAGATCCACATCAACAATTCTATACTATATATATATATATATATATATATATATATATATATACACACACACATACATCTATGTACTGTTTAAACATAAAAAATATTTTTGAAGAATTGTACAGTTCATTTTACCTTCTCTAACAAGATCAAAAACTCTATCATCATCAGTTGACATTGTAGTGCCATTTTATTCCATCTCCTCTAAGCTTGCAAGTAGAATTTTCTCATTTGTATTAAATTTTGAATGTTCCCAAGCTTTAACATATTTTCTCATTTTGTTTTCACAAATCTCATCGTATTATATTTCCTCTATGCAAATTGAACAAAAACAAGATGCATTCATTTTATCAAACAAATACACATTTTGGTAGGCTTTTGTTTTAATTGAATGCAATTTTAGAATCTCATGTATTGTACTAGCTTCATATCGGATCGATTTATCTACATCTTGGATTCCAATATGCCAAAAATACTTGCATAGTTCAAGAATAACTTATTAAAAGTAAATGAATGTCAATATATATATATATATATATTAACTCAAGACAAATTATTGATAAATCAAGAACTTCCATACATGTATATACACACCCCTGCACACATCCCTTAACAGATTACGTTTGTGGCTTAGAGCTATTTTGCACCATTGAACAACTTGATAAATAGATACAAATCGATTGGAAGAATGGTTCATTTGATACATTCAAAGTGCTCGTTTTATTCATGTCCCCACCGTGATGCTCTCTTTTCCCATGACTAGCCTCGAAGAAATTCCAACAATATTTAATGTTTTATTTTTTATGAAGATGACCTTACCAATAGAATGATCATGAATATTTGAATTAACCTACGCATCCATCTGACCATATCCAATGTTGATCATATTTGATCCCACGGGATTTCAATGAATCATATTGTTCATCAAAACAATGTTGTACATACTGAGTATCATGTGTACAATCATCACTTCTATAAAAGTGATCTTCTTTAATGAC
>ML789718.1:0-27672 GCA_009831015.1 Picea engelmannii | reverse complement strand
AGACTCCGATCAAAATTTATAGCAAAAATATTTTACACAGTAGTATCAAGACCGACTTTCAACCATTGCAATTGACGGAAGCCACTGCTAATGGATATCGGAACGTGTTAGCATACTGGAACGATATGCTGCTCCCCGCCTTCAACATTTCACCATCATTGACCAAGCAATCGTTGTATTTTATGCGTTTGAATATTTTAGGGTTTATCATTCGCGCTGAGCTGAACCAACCGCAGCTGAGGTGGATACCTGATATAGGGCAGCCTGTCGCGCATGTATTCACAATTTGTACGGTGTATGTTGGAATACCGTTCGTCATTGGAGTCGTGGCGCCCTGATACACTGCGATGTCTTCCTTTGAGCACGTCTCGCCGATACGGTCCGAACGGATAGCTGAAACAGTACAATACAGAAGCTGTCGGTTAAATTTCGGAACAGTTCTGAAGACTTCGGTAACAAACAGTCGAAGTACCTGGCAAGTTTGTATGAATTTAACCTACCGACGTCCAAGAACCTGCGGCTTTTAATGCTTGAATTATTATTTCCATTTGTATTATTTGCTGCTCTTGCCATCTGTAACGTCGGGTTGAATCCTCTGGATTTCAGCGGCGACAGTTCTGCACCTGCTATCAAAAACACAAATCTGTCACTATCTAGGACCTTAGGAAAAACTCGGACATTAACAGCACTAACAGGAGCAATTTTAAAATATCATCTACACACCAAAATTACCGAGACATTAAAAAATCCGCAATTGACAATAACGACGTTCAGACTTAAAGTTCGAAGTCAAAGAAAAACTTTAAATGCAGCTTATACAACACTAGGAAAAAAGATCCTTAAGACGGAGAAACTCTGACCTGAAATAAAAGTTGAGAATATGCAAACACCAAAGAACAGCGAAACGGCATCGGCATAGAAGCCACGGTATATAATGACCATAGGAGGCATGGCTACGAAAATTGCTTAGGCCCTGTAAAATATTAGAGTCTTACTCCAAGAATTACAGTGCAACACAGTGCGAAATTCGTTCTGTCCTGAGATTTAACGAAAATTGAAGCTTAACGAAAGATTAAGCCATGGAACTGCTCCCGTCCGGTCTTGATAGCCAAATATTTGAACGAAAGCTCCGATCTACGCCTAAACGAAAATCGCCTCACAGCTTACAAAGGCCGATGTGCTGGAAGTAAAACACACAAGATCTAAACATCAAACATCAAATTCTTCAAAATTCAACTCAAATTCTAGACTCTTAAGAGAAAATTCCGGAAGCTACGAAAACACACAATTGCTAAAGTCGGTCGTAAGTTCACAAAGATATAAAGACGTCCCAACAGATTTCCACGGCTCGCAATGTGTAACCAAAACATCAGAAAAACGAAACATCAAAATCATACGGCTCGAAGAAAATTCTAGAATCGCAGGGGAAAGAATTCTTAGAATCGGAAGGGGAAAATCCGAAGGTTACTTAATGCTAGATAGCCAAGGGCTAATAAAATTGAAAGCACAATATCTGACTTAATAGAATAAAACCATACGCAAATATAAAAATCCAGCCGCTAGTTTCATGCTTTACACGTTCGTCAAATAACAGAAAAGAAAGCAAATAATGAAAACACAGAAGGCCGCGAGCATTCACGTGCATAAGAAAACCTCCGGGATGATACACAGCTCTTACAGTCAGCCATAAGTTCACAAGGCTAAAACGATGTTGTCATAAAAGATTTCCACGGCTCGAAATGCAACCACATAGAGAAACAAAAAACCAAACCCAAAAATACAGTGATGTCATCCTAAAAAAATTTACAGAAAAGCCGGAATTCCACCGAAAGCCTACCACACATCAAAATCGCCAAAATACAACCCCTTAAGCCACACGAAACCTGAAAAAAACCATAGAATAAAATCACACTGATCTCGAAGACATACCTCAAGCAAGCCGGTATTTTCTGTTTACATCAAAGTTCGTCCATCAATTCAGTCCGCCACCTCTACTAAAAACGAAACGCAGCGCTATACTCAGGGTCACAACCAGGGAGAGCATGAAAGAACCGCAAATCCAGTGAAAAATTTATAGCCTTTTCATCCGGTCGCACGGAGTATCAAAATCCTATCATTGAACCGTGCGCGTCACTGCCCGATCCTGAAAATGCGCTCATGCAATGCAATCGACTTCCTGCTCAGCAACCCCACCTCGCACACCACACCTTCAATCTACATGATGCAATTGAAAATGGAATACATCTCAATCATAAAACCACCAAACCGCTAAGAGCCGAAACAGCCCTAACTTCATCCGTATCCCAAATTAATCCTTACTCTTTATCGTTGTGTTCCTTCCTCCGTCCCGAAATCCAGCCCGGTGACCAAACCCTAAACCGATAGTAACTACAGTAATTTAGAGAGGTTTATTATAAGTGCGGTGGCTCTGACGCCCTTAAATAATTCGAATTTAACCCCCCTGCAAACCCTAAGCAGACGTAAACGTGGGCCCCGGGCGCGGACGCGAACGCATCTCGGAATAACTCGCCGGACGCCGGCTCAGCGGTCCCAAGGACAAGGACGGCCATCCGCCATACCTCCGACAATGCATTCCTCGACTTCGACCCGCTCCTGCGAATGATGATAGCCGCCATTATTAATTAATCTTCTCCTCCAACGACTTAACCACTCCTCCTCGTGCCGACCCCCGTTAACACGTGTGCCTGGTTGCTGGCTTCCTGTCAATTTCGCCAGCTCTGCTGCTACCTGTTGTGAGCAGACCGTGTGGATACACTAACCAGACACGCTGTTTCGCCCTTATGCCCCAGGGGTATAATGCAGACTGGCACTGCTGGTAACTAAGAGTGGTGGTCCGGCAATGCCATACGGGGATTATGTAAGGATTCGCCGCGGCGGCTCTTGCCGGTCAGATCCGGTGACTGTCAGTACTCTCACCCATGTCGGCGTTAATTTCATGGATTAATTGGAAACCTCCGCCTGTGTAATAATGAAGTCGTGATTAACCACTATTTAGTGGCATTTATGTATGGGCGGAATAGAGATTTATCTCCAAAATCCTCCATAATTGTGTTGCATGTGGAAGTTATGAACAGAGTTGGAGAGAATCTGGTTGGAGTGCAGAGTAGTTATGTGTAACTATGCTTGAAGAACTAGGAATATTCAACTTAGTTGGTATCCAAATAGCATTTGGAATATAAGGCACTTGTTAATTATATGATTTGAAGTAGGTAAGACTAGCACAGCAACTAGTATAGTTGGTAAACACTGAAAGGTTTTGGTTGGTTCAGAAAATGAAATCCTGATTCACATTTGTTTATTCAGTAACAAAATCTTAATTTTTGTGTGGTAATCAGTTAGTAAATTTTAAATATGATCAAGTAAAAATAAAAAAATAAACATGTAAATAGTTGTTTTTATAATAATGAGGAAGTTAATGGTTGAAATCACAACCATTGATTTATTGAGATGACTAAGAATATAATCTTATCCATACAAAACTGATTAAGCACTAAAAACCTATTAATTGTGCCCATTGTCAATAGGTATAGATCTTTCCAAATAATAAAAAACATTTATTTCTATTAAAGTTTACTTTTAAAATTTTAAATAACAATTTATATATAGATATTCACAGTCAGCCAAATTTTGGAACTCAACAATTTTTATATAATTATATATTTCATGTCATTTATGATAAAATAAATTATAATATCAAAAGTAAGTTAATGTGCACATTTTTTTTTTAAATTTTAATCATAAGTGTGATAAAAAATAATAAATTTTTTACAAGAGTTTTCAAATTCCATACAAGCATATAATTATTTAATTAAATTTATTATAAGATTAGACCATTATATAGCTAGTTATTGTATTACATTTTATAAAGTGATATAAAAAATATACATGTAAGTAGTCTTGATGATACGGCTGTGAACATAAGAGTATTAGATATATGGTTGTAACAAGAGATTGACGGGTTGAAAGAGACAAAAGAACCATAGAGCATAACTAAAAGAAGGTCAATTGGTGGACAAACTTTCCTTGTTATGATGTTAGGGATGAGTTGGCCATTGAGGTACAATAGCTTGCTTAGTCGATTGAGCTTGAGCCTGACGGTTGCGATGCGGATTGGTGAACAAATCATAAAACATTCCAATTTTATTCTCCATGAGCTCATGGTGGTATCTTTGCTCGGCCATTTCTCCTTGAAGCTTGAAGATCAGTTGCAAGTGCTCCTCTGAGAAAAGAACGAGCCCGATCTCATTGTTCTACAAGTGAGGAGTCTCTTCACGCTCCGGGAGGCCACTAGTCATGTTCATCCTTTCTGCACTCGAATTAGTCATTGCACCCTGGTCATTCTCCTCCACTAGAAAACCTTGGACTTCCTCAGCGGATGGAGGTCATTCCTCTTCAACGATAGCAAATCCCCATTATTCACCCTCACTTTGGAGACCAGTAGTGACAGACTCATCCTCGAATTAAGACGCACTCGTGGTAGAAGTACCAAAGCAATTGGAGGGGGATGACAAATTTTGTCGCCGACAACTAGCACCTCGAGAGGAGCCACTGCCACGACGGGGTCTAGCCCTTTTGTGTGGCATGGCGAACATATGAGAGCGAAGCCAAGCACATAAATAGCGATTTTGTGAACCCTTTGAAATTAGAAACCCACGAACATAATAGAAATGAGGCTCCCGACTACCAAAGAGGAGGGAATTATAGTACCAAAACATGCCATCACCGGAATACAAGGCGCCCAACCCAATACTCTGCACATTGAAGTTTACCGTAACTACTGCAATGAAATTAACCATGAAGACAATAACCAACATTAAGAGTCCAACTCACATCGTACCTAGAGAAAAGGAAGCTTGCATGAGGTAAACAGCTAGAGGGGAATTAACAACGTCATCCATCCGTCCTAAGAAATGTGAAGAACATTAGATGGTTGTGCAATTAGGCAAGTGGCAATATGACATGAGGGATATTCTGACACCCCATCCAGGGGCAAGCCTTATGAATTGTCTATCTCTCTACATTCCACGAGCAAGGGAGGAGTGGGATGGTATTATTATTGGTGATTGGCATCAAGGTCTAAATCCTACTCTAGGCAATTGACTCCAACATTTGTTAATGTGTTCGTGATTTTGTTGGCTTCTCTCCGGACATGGGATGGAATGAGTACTTGGAAAGGATGCAGCATGGATTGGAAATTTTCTATGTGGTTGAGAAGTCTCCAACTAGGAGAGATCTTTACGGGATCTGATCCATTTAGGAGCTTTGAGAATAAGGAGATAATAATTTGAGAATCCCCTTCCACAATGAGCTGGCAGTATCCTATGTGAGAGGCCTATTGAATTCCTTTAAGAAGACCCCAAAGCTTCACTAAGTTGTTGGAATCATACCCTAGACTACCCGCAATAATTTTTCTTATATTACCTTTGTCATCCATGAAAACAACACCAAAGTTTGTTGGGCCTGGATTTCCTTTAGAGGCCCCATCAAAGTTCATTTTCATGAAGCTCGAGGGGGGTCTGTGCCAAGAAGTGGGGCTAGGGGAGGGTGGAGGTCACAAAGAGCTTAGGGTAAGTTGTTGTTTGAGATTGAGGTGCCAATAAGAGAGAATGGTTTGTTCATTGGGCTCACAAGACAAGTCCTCCCCTAACCACTGTTGGGACCAGATTGTTTCTTGAATATTTTCCTTGATCTTGGACTAGATGAGAGATTCATGGGATTGCTTAGAGTGAAATGTCCTTCGATTGTGCTCCTTCCAGATTTGTCAAACCACAAATCTTGGTAGCAATTGCTTAATTATGTTCATAATAGGATTCTTACAAAGTGATGGCTGCCAATTTTCAATGGTGAGAGTGATGCTTTCATGGTGTCTATCAGTTGTTCTCTATGGGTTGAAGATGCAGTTGAGCTATGAAGCCATAAGCTTCCTTGATTGAAAAAGTACCTCTAGAGGAGTGCCCCCACCACAAGATGTACGAACCATTCCTGATGTGTACTATCATGAGGGCAACTTCATCCTGCCATGGCGTCAAGTCACAATTGATAGGAAGATGAAGGTCCCAATGAGTGATTTTCCAGTCTCTCTAGGTTTGGGAGGGCACAAAATCTTGTCAAAAGTCCACAACACGAACGTTGTTGAGATGTTGCATAAAAGCATGAATTTCCTGTAGATTTTCCTGGTGATGAAGGGGTGGCATTTGTTGCCGTGATTCTGTCTAGAAGAGGTCCTCTTGACTGTCCCTAAGTTCCCAAAAAGCATGTTCTTTGACAAGTCTTCGATTTTTCCAGGTTGCATTCCATATAAGTGAGCCATTGATCGGATTATTCTGTATAATGAAGTTGGATTTTGTGATGTTCGAGACATACTTTCTTCTCCAAAAGCGATCCCACAAGTCCACTGAGTGCTTTAACCCATGCCACCAGATTTTATCCCCCGTGATTTCATTTAGTAAACATGGATCCCATAAACCAAGACCCCTTGCCAGCTTTGGATTACAAAGGTTATCCCAACTTATCAAATCCCATTTTCTACCCTCTTTAGTACCCTACCAAAGAAATTGCCTTTGAATGTTGTGAATGGATTTTAGTACAACTTTTGGGGCTGCAAATGCTAAGAAGAGATCGACATGTATAGCTTGTAACATTGATTTTAGGAGCACAAGGCGTCCCGCTAGGTTAAGAGAGTAGAAGGTCCAGGAGCTGAGACAAGAGGTTAACTAGTTGATAAGGGATTCCCAGGAGCTATTGCAAAAGGTTTTGTCGATAAGGGGGATTCCCAGATATTTGGATGGAAGGGAGCTTCTTGAAAAACCTAAGAGACCAATGATGTGATGTTGGAAAACCAAGGGGGTATTGAAGAAAAAAATTTGGGATTTTTCCGTATTGAAGGAAGTGTTAGAGACCTCACTGAAATCGTTTAGGATACTGCAGATTTTTAGGGCTTCTTTGGCAGTGGGGGAACCCATCATCAAAGTATCATCCATAAATTGTTTGTGGGGAGCTACGAGGTGGATTCCATGCAGGGGAAGACCTTGGAGGGAGCCATTTGATATGGATGCCTTTATGTAGAGGCCAAGACCTTCATCCATGATAATAAAGAGAAAAGGGGAGAGAGGGTCACCCTACCTAATTCCTATGGAAGGGGTGAAGGTCTTTAAAAGAACATTGTTTACTAGAATGGAGAAGAAAGCTAAGGAGGTGAGGATAATGACCCAGTTGAATCATTCATTGTTGAAACCAAAAGCCAAGAGAATAGATTGCATATACTGCCAATTAAGTTTGTCAAAAGCTTGGGAAAGGTATAGTTTGGTAATCATACCTGGAGTTCGAGAGGATTTCAAAGAATGAATTATCTCATGAGCTAAGATAACAATATCCAAAATTCAATGTCCCTCCACATATCCCGACTGCTCTTTAGAAATGATGAAAGGAAGAAAAAGTTTTAGTCTAAGCGTCATAACCTTGGTTATAATCTTGTAGATGACATTGCAAAAAGAAATGGGCCGAAATTGCTTCAGATGAGTAGCTTGCTCCTCCTTTTGAATGAGAGTAAGGAAGGTGTCTTTTAGCATTGAGAGGACTCCATGAGAAAAACATGAAGCTTCAACTTGCTACCAGTCTACCAGACCTCCTCCCGAGCCAAGAGCGAGCAGTGGTGAAAAAATTTGGTTTTGAAGCCATCCGGGCCATGAGATTTTCCTGCGAGCATGTCCTTAATCACTTGGTCCACCTCTTCTATGTCAATTGGTCATAGAAGGGCCTCATGATGTTCCTCTGTGATCAGAGAAGGGATGTGTTGTGTTATTTTTCCTATTGATGTGGATTAGTCCGGACATGACTCAGTTAGAAGCTCCTTGTAGAATTGGACCAGTTCCTTTTCCATGACCTCGTGGTTCATTATTTGTTGTCCCTTGTCATTTTAAACTCGTGTTTTCATGTTTAAATTCCGCATGTTTATCATGGATCTATGGAAGACTTTTGTATTTTTTTTCGCCTTCCTTGAGCCATTAAATTCTAGATTTTTTACGCCATAGAATTTCCTCCTGTGCCAAGCATTCTTCTAGTTGTTGTTTCATGAGTTGTTCTTTGGCATGGAGAGATTCCGAGTTTCCCTTTGTGATGAGTATTTTTTTAATATCCTCCATATGTTTTTCCAGAGATTTTTGAGCTTGGAAAATGTTGCCAAAAACATTCTTGTTCCATTCCTTAAGATGTTGTTTAAAATTTTTGAGTTTTTGTTGGAATCTATACATGAGGGTTCCATGAGAAATCGTTGCTTCAGCCCACTAGATGTGAACATTTTCTTTAAAGTCTGGGTTGGAGAGCCATAACTTTTCAAACTGGAATGGTTTACTAAGAGGGGAACAAGCCAGGTCGACCCAAAGTTGAATTGGCTAGTGATCCGAGCCAAAGCGAGGAAGGATGTTGGCTTCCAATCAAAGACCCTCCAACATTAAGGATTTGGGAATAAGGAATCTGTCCAACTTACAAGCAACTTGATGGGAGCTAGATCTTCGATTCGACCAGGCGTGAGTGTTATTGAGAGTATGCAGGTATACCAAGTGAAGTTCATCAATAGTCCTTTGAAAACTTACATTGTCATTCTCCAATATTCTTATACCTCCATGCTTTTACTCAATGGAGAGAATTATATTGAAGTCCCCCCCTAGAATCCATCTCCCGCGCTCAATAATTGCGCCCAGGTCCGACAAGATTTTGAGGAAGGCTTCCTTCTCTGATGTCATCTGTGGCCCATACATATTGGTGATGACCCCCTCCTTGTTTAAACCAATGGCTCTATAATGAGATGTGATAGTCCATTTAGTAGAGTATAAATTATCTAGAATGACCGTGGTGGGGTTCCAAAGAATGTTTATTCTGTCTATTGCTTCTCTGGAGTCATTACAAACAAATTTACTTTGCATCCATCATTTTGAGAGAGTGTCTTCGGTTGTTGCTTCTACACATTTGTTTTCTTGGAGCAATAAGATATCTGGATTTTCACTGATGATATTGTTTCAAAGAACCCTTTGTTTGGTTCTCCCATTTAGACCGCTAACATTCCATGAGAGTATCTTCATGAGGAAGGTGGAGGGGGGAATGAAAAAATCCCTAAGTGAGATTTTGGATCTTTTCGGAATTAATCATAAAATTACCTACGTAACGAATGAGTTGTTGAGGAATTTTTCTTCCTTGTCACTTGCCTTCCTTTGTTGATCTTCAGACATCTTGCCTTGGGTCCTGGTGAATACCAAGAACTCCTCCTGATCTGGAGGTAGTGCCAACTGTGGAGTTAATATATACCTTGTGAACTTTATGAAGTTGATCTAAGGGGATGGATTGCAGCTCCTGCTTATGGTAAGCTTCCTCTAGTGCGTCGAGATCAATGTCCACTAATTCATTTTCATCCATCATCATTTCCATGTCCCCTCCAACCTCTGAGATCGGTTCCTCTTCATGGGTGTCTCTATATATGATGGGATTGATCTATTCCAATATTGGTTGCATAATTTCTTTGGATTTTCCGCGTGGTTTCTCCTTGTCTACATATTGATGGGGTTATTCAATGGCTTGGGAGTCTGGGAGACTATTCAGGATATGGAAAGAGTTACTTGTAGAAGGTTGCTTGGTTGGACCTAGATTGAGATTTTTCAGATTTGGCCTTTTTCTTCCTTGCACTTGGGTAAAGCCACATTTGGGTATTTCCAATGTTCCTGTCGATCTTGTTTGGGGAGAGTTGAGAGGAAAATCCCTAAATAGATGGCCATGCTCATGGCACTTCCGACATCTGAATGATATGTGTTTGTAATCTATGATTTAAGTCCATTCATCATCTTGATATTCCAGATTGATGGATCTCGACAGAGGATTTGATATATTCATATACACATAGATTCAGGCATAAGAGGATTAGCGACGGTGACATGTGACCTATGTTTTTTTAACATATAACTAATGAGAGTATTTCCAATCCAAGCCAGAATCTCTCCAAGCCATAATTCTTGAGGAAGAAAGTAGAGTCTGATCCACACTAGGGCATAGGATAAATCCTCCTTTGGGTTGAAACTTGAAATGCTCCATCAGAACCTAAGGTACAAGCCGACATAGTTGAAGAAATACGACTTGCCTTCAAAAATGCGGTCTCTATCTTCCAAGTTGTGGAAAATGGTTGTAAAAATTCCTTTTGAGCCTAGTTGAAGATCAACATGTACTTTGGGTTTCCACCAGGTGTTGATCCATTTGAGTAGATCTCGCTACGATGGCCATAACCCTAAGAAATTTCTTATTAGGGCATGATCTTTCATTTATTGGGTTTTCTTATCTACTCTAAGTGAGTTCACTACATATTTGGGCGTCGTAGAGGCTTGAGGGATGCATTTACCTAGTTCCCATACGTGAGTCACTTTTGTATGAGAAGATTCTCCTTCCACCTCCATTTCCTTCCCTTTGTTCATATCCTCTTGGTAGAGTTGATTCTTCAAGTGTGGTGACGACTCAAAATGAGGTCATGAGCCCTGAGCACCAGACAGATCGCTAGCTGCTACATTTCGGTATGAGGGGGATCACACCTCCTCTTCTTTGGAAATTGATGTGAGATCATAATCACTCGAGGGAAAGAAATCACTTGTACGAATTCAGAAGTTGTGGAGAACATGCTTGAAACCCTACATCACTGAAGGCATACGAACCCTTTCAGAGCCACTCAAAAAACCCCCATTGTTCTCCCGACATGAAAATTGAATATTGAAACCTCAAGGGAAAATAAATGTTACCTTGGTTTGGTTTAGCCGTTCAAACACAAGCTCATTGATTTCTCTCTTTCAAACCTACGAGTCACGAAGAACTCTATGACTGTGTTAGACAATGATATATTGAAAATGAATGTTGAAGTAAATTGGATTGATTATAGTAAAAAAGAGTAAAATAATCATGAAACAAGTTTTTATTTTAATCATAAATTTGATAAAAAAATAATAATAATGGATTTATAAGAGTTTTCAAATTCCATACAAGCATATAATTATGATTATTTAGTTAAATTTATTATAAGATTAGACAATGATATATTGAAAAGGAATGTTAAAATAAATTGGATTGATTATAGTAAGAGTAAGTAAATTTTGTAGTAATATGGTGACAATATAAGTTCTACAAGTTCTCAGAAAAATTATATGTATCGAAAATCCTATTACCATTACACTAGTGCGAGTCTGCAGTTTGGTTATTGTTTAGCTATGTTTTATGAATATCAACTTTCTATACTAATGGTTGAAATGACTGTCATAGACTTTAAGAGAAGTATTTTAGGTGTCTTTTGTAATTGTTATAATTTTGTCATAGCCTAAAACGTATAACTATCCCCATTGTTTTTAGGGATTTATTTTTCCATGTAGCAATTGTAATACTCCAAACAATCAAAATCTAACATTAATAATTCTTAGCAGCAAATTCATAATTTCATAATTTTACACAAATAAAGGTAAATATTCTTGCATTTATTATTGCATAATCAACATGAAGAACAAGTTATGAAAATCATATGTTGCAAGTATCAACTCACTTACAATCTGAGTGAACGTAGAACCATTGTGCTCCTTGAGAGCGAGATATGTAAATGATACTATAAACTTTTGGAGCTGCTATTACAAAATTGTTTGGTGAGGTAATAAACATCATCGTTTGGCATGACATGTTACAACATAAGTGTTCTGTTGACATAAAAAATGGTCAACATTAGAACAAATGTGAAGTATCACAATGAAACTATCTATTGAAATTTTGTTTTCTTCTATGACCCTAATAATCCTTAATATCACTCTTGATTACGATCATTTAACTTGATATCCTAATAGGCACTATAGGGAATCTGTAAGGATTTGGGTGTCCATCCCAAGAGCATGCTCTTCCATCGCAGGTCAAGATAAATGAGTCGGGCAAGACAAAGCACTCAGTTTGATTCAAGGAGGCGAAGGTCTTCTTATAAGGCGAGGTTGGGGTTGCTTGGGTGTGTCGTACCAAGGAAAAAATTCACTGAAGATTACTTGATGAAGACAAAAACATGAGGTGGGCACTCCACTGAAGCAATGGGTGCCCCACCAAAGACACAGGTTAGCTAGAGTGTCAGTTGGGTGCTTTGGTCGGAAAGACGCTAATCCAACCAGATGGAAGGAAAACTCGAATGGGTAGGCCTGGTCACCTTGGGAGACCGACGCTCCAAGGAGAGCGACGAAGGAGATGTACGATGGATGTTTAGCCAATGAAGAGGTTGAACGATCGGTCAAGGAATGACTTGGGTGCCTGAATAGAAATGAAGAGTTGGTTAGGGGGGAAGTGGGCGCGCCTGAGTGAGTCGACTGAATCACCCAATGGATGCGCACCCCTTAGGCACAAGTCATCCCAAATGAACAGTGGACAAGCAACCAAACGAATGCGTCTTCTCTAAGCAAGGGAATGCACCATATTAGGATGGGCGCCTATAAGTGTATGATGGAGAAGAGCATTTAGAAGGAGGAAGTTGAAGTTGGATAACAAGGGATCTGAAATTCATCTAAGTGTGAGGATTGCAGGTCGCTCCATTATGAGGCAAAGGCAACAAGATTTCCAGAGATGAAGGATGAAGGAGATGAGTTTTATTCAAAATTTTGAATGACAAAACAAGAGAGGGCGTCAGGTGACTCACCGAAGAATATTCTTTCGTGTTTTCACACGGGTTCTTTATGTAAATTGAAATGAATCTCCCTTGTAAACTTTGTTTATGAGTGGCATGAGTTAGGCTCAACACACTGTTGTTTTGTATTAAGAATTTGAGTGTTAGGCCGGTTTGGGCGCCCACTTGCATTTTGTTGTTACTGTGTATGGATTTTCTTTACTTATTCAAATTTCTAATTAGTACAAGAAAAAATCATAACTGTTAAGTAATCAATGAAACGAATAAGTAAGGTGTAGTCCGAGCCAAGTAAACCAGTGTGGTCTTGTCGTCGAGTTGAAAAGCATCGGTGTCATAGCTCACTGAGAATTTTGGATGATTCTTCCATCCAACCAAAGGTTCTCTAGCGGTCTGACAGGTGGTATCAGAGCTAACTATGTAGAGTCAATTGGTGGATGATTTGGAAAGCTCTTCTCCACTGTCACTAGCATGACAAGTGGTATCAGAGTAGATAATTTGGAAATATATTCTCTACCATCACTTGCATGACAGGAGGGATCATAACCAAACACATATCATAGATAATTGTGCAAAGACAATTTGGTGAAAAACTGGTCACCATTGTCGTTGACGTGACAGGTGGGTTCAAAACTCAGAATTCAAGCAACCGAGACAGTTTAGGTTCGGTGACAGGTGACAACATAAATAGTTGCATAGACAGTTCAACTGTTTCAAGGCACTTTTCCATTCAAACGGTTCGATGAATTTGTCTATGAAAGTGGTGAAGAGAAGGGAATGAAGTTCCAAATTTGAGTAAAGAGTTGGTGATGAAACTTTGGGGGAAGTTTGAAGCCCTTTTTTGGCACAGTTTGCACGAGTCGTGAAAATTCTTAGAAGCATAAGGATGGTTAGTTCGCAAGAAAACAACAACAACACTGAGAGAGAGCCTAAGACTCCCAAGGTGAGGGACCTACTCCTTGTCTTAAAGAAAACAATGGATTATCTAGTGGAGGCAATGTGTACTCATGGTGAGAAGGTCACATGATTGGATACGAAGATGGGTGAACTCATGCTTAGGTTCAATGAAACTGTCCAGGAGTGTGAAGACACAACGAGCCTGGTTTCTAGTACTCTGATCGACAACATTCAAGAAAAACTTAAGGCAATGAAGGACGCTCTAGATTATTTCAAGAAGAAAGTGAAATACCAAGAGGAGACCATCACACTACTTAAACAAGCTGCAACCAGTGGGTCAAGCTCATCCGTTGTGCAGATGTTAATCAAGATGAAAGAACTAGAACCATATGATGGGACTTGCAATGCTAAGTTGTTAGGAAATTTGTTTTGGGACATGGAGAGTGACTAAGGAGAGTGACTAAAGAAGAGATACCAAGGAGACATGTTATGGATGCATAGTCAACGAAGAGGTTGAAAAATCAATCAAAGCACGACTTCAACGCTCGAACGAAAAAAATATTCAGCTAGGGGGAAAGTGGGCATGCTTGAGCGAGTCGACTGACTCACCTAAGGGATGTGCACCCCTTAGGCACAAGTTGACCCAAACAAAAAGTGGAAAATAAACCAAACGAATGCATCGACTCTAAGAAAGGGCACGTTCCATCTTAGGATGGGCTCCTATAAGTGCACGATGGAGAAGAGCTTTTGGAAGGAGGAAGTTGAAGTTGGAGAACAATTGATCTGAAATTTGTCTGTGAGGATTGTGGGTCAATCCATTCTGAAGCAAAGGCAACATGATTTGAAGGAGATGAGTTTTTTTCAGACTTATGACTGATGCAATGAAGGAAGGACATCAAGTGACTCACCAAATAAGAGTCTTTTGTGTTTTCACACATGTTCTTTATGAAAACTTACCACAATCTCCCTTTTAAAATTTCTTTGTGTGTGGCACAAGTTAGGATCAACACAATGTTGTTTTGTATTAAGAATTTGGGTGTTAGGATGGTTTGGCTGTCCACTTGCATTTTTTTGTTAATATGTATGGATTTTCTTTACTTGTTGAACTGTATAAGTATAAGAAACACACATAACTGTTAAGTAATAAACAAAACGAAGAAGTAAGGTGTAGTTTGGGCCAAGTAAACCAGTGTGGTCTTACCACCAAGTTGAAAAGTGTCAGTGCTACAACTCGTTGAGAACATTGGATGATCCCGCCATCCAACCGAAGGTTCTCCAACAGCCTGACAAAATGCCTTTAATGTGCACTATGGTAAATACATTTATACTGATTGTTGATTGATAGTCCATTTATGTCCATTTCTTTTGGTAATGAATTTCAATCCATGGTTTTCTATATGATGTTGCTAATGTGTTTATATTGATTATGGAGGTACTACATGCATGTGGTTGAGTCCATGGTTTATATAGTTTATTTAAGATGGTGACATGTTCCACAAAACATTATTGTGATTATGTGCTTAATATGGGTGCATATTGTCAATGACCTTCTTACATGTGATTACAATTGTCTACCAGTGGCTTATTTGGGGATGAATGTAGTGGTATGTGTGGTTGATAGTTGATATAGTTCATTGTTTTGATTTTCTTAAGACTTGCAACCAAAGCACATGTTGTTAGTGCACAATCAATTGTGAAATGTGAATTGTGAAATTAATCTCTAATTGCAACCATTTGGGATTGGTATATTAATTATACCAATGCCTAAGATGCAACAATAAAAAAATATAACAAATGGCATAAGGTTGAAACTAGGGCTTTGACCATGCCAAACCTTGGTATATACATGGCCAAGTTTCAAAATATATGTAAGGCATAAGCATTGGAAACCAAAATATATGATCTCACCCACCTCCTTACTGATTGTGTTGGGATTTTTTAATAGTTGATACTTGGTTTATATGGTGCCACATGGCTATCCTGTACTGGGATTTTAATGTCAAATTAATAGCAAAATCACATGCATGTGGAGGCTTTCATCCTCATCCCTATGATTTGATCCAACATATGTGGTTGATGGTTGGGTTTTTCATTGCATTTTCCCTACCCGGTGCTTTGCATTTTCACTTGCCATTTCAACTACCTTATTATCTAGTTTTAACTCTATAACCTTTGAACCCAAGGATTATGTGAACCTTCTCCTTTGTGGTTCAGACCATACATTACCTAGTTCATGTTTCTATTTGAAGGATTGGGAGCTTGGTTATATCCTTGGTATTGGGTCACCCTTGTTGATTTTTAGTTTTTATCCCATGTGGGTGAAAGGTAATCTTAGTGACATATCCCAAGCTTTCACACAATGCATTTGGGAATTAGTTTGCTAGCATAATTTATGGGTTTCAAGATTTGAAACAAATGGAAAATAATCAACCTAAGAACCCCAACCATGATGGAATGAAGGTAGGCCTAAGGGCCTATTAATTTCCAGTATTGTTTGTGTGTTTTTCATTCTTGGGTAAAGTGGTAATGGGTGTTTCTATGAGTCCTCTAATCCCCCAAGTCACAACCCATTTCCCCCCTATGATTTCAACCCATTAGTCTTAGTTTCATTTTCTATTTGTGGTGTTATACCCTACATGTAGAGGTAAAAATTCATTCGACTTGTTGCATGCATGTGAGTTTGAAGAATTGTGCGTATATTCTTATTTTTAGTATCCCACAATTGGTATGGTCTATCATTGAAGTTTCAATCCAAGGTCTTGACCATGTATTCTATACAGATGTGACATTATTTGTATTTTGGTGACCTCATTCAAACTGTCATTTTTGTTGTGGTGGTTTAATGGAAATGAAAGGCCTCAATCCCTTCCTTATTGTGATTTACTTCGTGATATTTTGACCTATCCTTGACCCAAACCTATTGGTAGTGTTTTCAAATGGATTTTCCATGGTTTGTTAGGTTAATTCAATAGTTTTATACCAAGCACTTACATGGCATACATATGATTTTTGTGTGAATTGTTTTTAATATTGTGACATGAAGGATTGTTCTCTTGATTCCATTAAGTGCAGGCCATGACAAGTTGAGAAGTGGATTATCCATATAACTTGTTGAAATAGTATCTCAAGTTTTGATTGATAGTATGTATTGATTATTTGATATTACTAATGAGTTTAATGTCCCTCTATTATAATGAGAGTGTTATGCACGGGGTATCGAAGAATGTTGGTGATGTATGCACAATGTTATCCTTATGCATAGTTGATTGTCTCCTTGTATGTATATATGAATAGATCTTTACTTGAGATATTTTTCAATACATGAAGCATGCTTCAACCATACTGGATTCACTCTACTAATGAATTCTTAGAGTTATTTTTACTTCCATCCTATTATGGAAGATTATATGTGTATCTCCTTTTGTTGTGAATGTAGAAAGGGATATATACACATGATGCTAGCGCTTATAACTATTCACAATATTTTATAGTGGGATGACTATATGTTTTAAATGCATGCATGACTCATATCGTTTTTTCTAGCTTATGTTTGAAAAGAAGTAAAGTATAGGGATGATTTGTTTTTGGTAAGCCATCAAATATAACTATTGTATATAAGGTTTGATCCATATTGGATCATTATATTATTTTTCATATATCTCTATGCTTTTAGAATGAAAAAAAATGGAGGGATCAGCTTGTAGGGTCATTTTTCACTGCAAGAAAATTTAGGTTGAAAATCGTCTGAAATATTCCAAAACCATTTTAGGCATAAAATGAACTTTTTTCTAGACCCACTTCCTACCTTTGAAGGAATATTCCATATTCTACACTTCAAGACCTTTCCAACGGTGCATCAAATGCCTCAATCAAAGTTCATGTGCCAAAGTTATGCCTATCACAAGTTGACATACCATGTTGACCATCATGGTACGAGAAGATGCCATGTCATCCCTCGATATTCACGCATATGGGGATAGTAACGTGAGGACTTTCAAGAAGATTCTAAAAGGTCCAAAACCTTATCAGAATTGAGGGTTAAGGAAGTCAAAACCCTAACCCTAGATGACTATCAGGCTATGTTAAATACTGGGCCGCTAGGAGGAGAAAGGGTTCCATTCTTTAGTACTGTATTTGTTCCATAGTTGAGAAGAGAACATAGGAGTGGTATTTTGAGAGCATAGTAGAGGAGGAGAGATTATGTAGTAACCATACAGGCCGTAGTGTCAAAGAGAACTCCACATAAGAGTGCCTCTTTCTTTGTACTTTCATTTGGAAAAAGAGAGCAAAGCAGCTTGACCTTCTAGCTGTGTTTTCTGCCATGTTAGGTTTCCTAAGTTGTATCTTGCATTTATTTGTGGATGGTGTGTGAGTATTTATTTGTGTTCTCTTTTTTTCTTCGCATTTCAACTATTTCATACATTTTAAGAAGAAAAGCAATAATTAAAGAATTTGAGATCTAAAGGAAATTAACCTTCACAGTAAAAATTTCAGTATTTCATTAGATTTGTTGTGATGAAATGTCCAATGGAATATCCATGGAAGTTTATATATGATATTGGTATCAGAGTAGGTTTTCTTGGGATATTTATGGAAATTGAGAATGTAGGTTTCCATAGTTAGTCATAATGTTATCAAGCAATTTCTGGATAATCACTGTGTACGAGGGTTTTGAAACATCCAACATTTCGAGTGGACACTCCACCCATCATTAGGGACATTTGAAGCTAACATGTTTGAAATGAGTGTTGAGGTTTGTATTTAAAGAGAAAAATTGGGATGTGACCGTTGAGGAAAGGAATTAGGATAAATTAGTTGTTGAGCTCAATTATTATTAATAAAGAGGAGAAATGACCGTTGAGATCAACTAATGATGTAGAAAGAATATTGAGAATAAAATAGTATTAACTGTCTTTTGAAATTATTGGTGAAATGAATGTTATGAATAAGAATTAATCATCAAGATTCTTTTGATAATAAATGATAAAATAATGATAATAAAGTGAAAGAATCATAGATGCAAGAGGGGTTTAGTAAAGAATATGATCAAAGGGGAACAAATAGAAGGCCAAGACGTAATTAGATCAATTGTTACCAATGATATAATATTAGATTGATTATTAATTAAAAGGAAGGAAGTATTAAAGTTATGATTGTAAATTGTTATGATAGATAAATAAACATATAGAGAAATAAGATTGCTCCATAATTAATAATGGTGTTGAAAAAAAGTTATTGAGAAATAAAGGAATTAAAAAGAGAACACATATATGTTGATATTAAAGGGAACAAAAGATTAGGAGGACAAGCTTAGATCAATTATTAATCCATGAGATCATGGATAGACCTAAAGTTAAATGTATAAGATCCAATAATAATAAAGGAAATTGAGTTGTGAGGACAATAAAGTAATGATATTTGTTGAAACTAATGAAGAGATGAGGGTTGTTTAATAATATAATAAGGAGGTGATCCGGATTTAATATAGATAAAATTAATGATAATAAAGTCAAAGAATTAAACTAAAGAGGCAAGGAGAAAACACAAATTTAGGGAGGCTCCAACGAAAAGATGACACTAAAGGGAAAAAAATATTGTGAGGACAAGAAAAGAGGTAGACAAACCAAGCGAATAAAAATGAATCCTAAGGTTCAAGGAGATGAAAGGGGGGCTTCCAGGATTGGATAAGTTTGTATACATCCTCGTGATTGAAATTATTAGGATGTTTTTCAATTTTGATAGCTTCCCAATTGAGGCGAGAGGAGTAATAAGGGGCGGAGGCAAGAATTTTGGTTTGGTCAAAACAAATGAGGTGTTTGGATTTGAAGGAATGTTCGACGATAGTTGATTTGGAGATATAGTTGTGGGATGGTATCAACTATATGCTCCCTAAGATGGGCTTTGAAGGATCTACCCATTTTTCCTATGTAAGATTTTTCGCGGGAGCAAGGAATTTGGTAAATTCCTGGTCCAAGCATCGGGTTGGATTTGTCTTCAGCAGTCCTAAAAGGTTGTTTCAAGGTTTTAAAAGGTTTGAAAGCGATTTTGATATTCTTCTTAGCCAAGCATTTTGAGATAAGATTGGTGGTGCCTTGGATATAGGGAAGGGTGATGAGGGCATGAGGAGGGGAGGAGGAGAATAATTCATCCCAATTTTTCTCTTTAAATACAAACCTCAACACTCATTTCAAACATGTTATATTCAAATGTCCTTGATGATGGGTGGAGTTTCCACTTGAAATGTTGGGCATTTCAAAACCCTCATACACAATGATTATCCAGAAATTGCTCGATAACATATTTTTGGAAAGTTGTGGGGATACAAGAATTGATAAAAGAAAAAAGTCGTAGAACCCCAACCATGACCAACAAGTCTATTCATAACAAATCTAGAGATCCAATAGAGGAGATAATTGTGAGTATGGAAGATCAAGTCGCTAACACATCTCGCAATATGTCCTTCCTCATGGTGGCTCTAGCAAACAAGCTCTGGTTGTTCGAAAAGGTTGTAGGCTCGAACTCAGATATTAGATCAGATAGGAAATCAGGGGACAGTGAAGACCCATAAAAGGAGTCGCGGAAAGAACTTGAGAAAGAGCAGTTGATCTGTAACGTCCCCTAGCTCTACCAGGGAATAATACTTGTGGAATACACATAAACAACAAAATTCTTCTTATTGATTTATTTACTGAAGTTTACTAGCTACAATTTAATTCTCAATTTAAACTAGATTTTGACACCTATAATAAGATGCATCTACAATACTCTAAATGAACATGAATGCAACAAATAACTCATTCACAACAAAAATAAATAATTTATATCCACAAAGTTAAGCACAACAATTAAACTCAACAATTAACTCACGAAATAAATAAACAATTATCTTCTATAAAACATTTATGCAACCAACTACTTGGGAAGGATGTTCCACCCAACCATATACATGTTGTTCTAAGTCTAAAAAACAAGTCACCCCCTAGTTGGGGCTAGGAATCCACAAAAGAAGGGTGCCTCTCACAATCCACTCATAGCTTATTATCACACAACCCATTGGTATTCTCCTACAACTATCATGAATTCCTTCCAAATATCTTTCCCTTGGCCTTCCCAACCCAAGGAATGTACCCTTTCACTTCTCTTAGTCCATCAGGCATCCCATTCATTTATAAAGGTCTCTCTAGAATATGCAACTAGGAATCTCTTTGCTAGGAACTCCAGGGAATTTACTGCTAGGAAAACTACCATCAACCAACAACAACACTTGTTGTTACAGTGCAACTCACTTATGAGTTCACTCTTCAGGCCTGACAACCTGGCTCTTCAATTTCCAGCTCCAATACACTCCAAAACACTCCATCATGCTCCCAAATTCGCCTTGCCTCCTTGCTATAACTCTAGTGCTCTTTGTCCTTCCTCTCTCCTTGTTGTTCATCCCAAAACTCTCTGTGAAAAACTTCTTAATTCCCCCATACAAATTTCCTCTATTTTCCCAAGACCATTGACTGCTCACTCTTCCCAATATTTATTTCTCCCTCCCCATCATTTCCAATAATTACGGGATGTGAATCTCACACCCACCCTCTTACATGAGTTTAATGATTGATATCTCATACACTCAAAAATAAATTATATTTTTTCCCCAAATGATAATAAAAGTTAAAAACTAGGTTTGGATTAAATACCCATAGTTAAATTCCCCCTTGCACCCCTCTTAGGCACTCTCTTCTCTTGTGAATAAATCATCCCCCATCTCTATCCACATTCCCAAAAGTTGGCATCACATTACTTTTTATTAAAAATCAGAAAATACATTTCGCATATTACATCGCTTGGCCATAGCCACATTATGCATCAATTAAATTGGGGATTATAGTGGGTATGTTACATTCCCTGTAACACCCCTGTTTCCTCCAACTTGTAATTAATCATCAATTAGGATTACCATGTTGTGGCATGGGAACAATGTAAATGTATTATTGTTTGAATTGCCAATAACTAACTATGGGGGTGAAGCCTTGAAAGTACTATCCATGATATCACTAGAGGAAAGAATGTGAAAACTATAAGAGATCAGTTAATAAGAAAAGGACTCGTGGTTGAACCATCAAATACCCCATGAATGGAAGCATGATCTAGCTACAGAAGGTCAACTCGAAGTACCACAGGGTCCTGCAGACCCAGACTGACCCGATTTTCTTTCTGACAGAAGGAACAGGATAAGAGGGATGTGCATGCAAGGCATGCCAGAGAATAAAAAGAAGAGTGGAGAATGCGAGTATCTCACTAGCAGAGAACGAGTCGAAGGCCATATGCTTAATGCTGAGGAAGCATCTGATAAACCTCGTTGAGGGTGTGACAAAGAGAGAAATCTTTGAGAGTATGCAGAGAACGGGACCTAAGTAGAAGGCCGTGAGCTTGATGTTGAGGAAGCACCTGATAAACCTTGTGGAAGATGTGAAAGAGAAAGGATCATTGAGAATTGTCTTAAATTCCCTTATGATATCATGGCTTGAAATGGGGGTGGCCAGAGCGCTAAGAATGAATGCCTCTAAGCGTATGGTTGGGTGGAAAGGCAAACACCCATAGTCAATTAGTTGGCTACAACATGTAATAGATAAGTATTCTCGTATCCTGTGTATTTAAGCGATAATTGTGAATAACAATTGGATATCCTATGAATGTTGCAGGGATGTGCATGTTTTCTCAATGGTTATACTGTATCCCTTTAATTCTTCCAAATTGTGTATTTAAGAAAATAAGTAATTCTCTGGCTTGTACACGTAAATGCCTGAGCCCCGTGGTGGCTCAAGTTAAAATAAATGAACTGTGAATTTGTTGACCTTGGGCATAGCCTCATGTGTGCATGCCAACACTCCCAGTCTTTCTGAAGGAAGGAGTTTGTTAAGCTCAAGAGAGGTAGTGCATGTATGCACAGAGTCTCTATGAGGTGGGCAGAGACTGAGAACTCCCTTAAGTTCTAGAGTTGACAAATGAGCGTAAGTGGTGCATGAAAGATTTCTCTAAGTGTTAAGTTCAGGAGAAATAACGCAAAATACCTAAGTAATTAAGGAGCTGACAAAGCTCAGGAAGGATAGCAAGATTCAAGCCCCGAAAGGAGAGATCCTTTCGTTTGGAAGACAAATGGATGAAATTGGTTATGGAGGAGCTGAAGTTCTTCACGATCATCGAATCTAGAGAAGGAATGCAAGTGTTAACCCTTAGAACCCTTCGGACTTCATGGGTTCGACGAATTGAGCATATTCGCCGCACAAGAGGTGAATCCCCCGAAGTCCCAAATTTAATCTGGGCCTATTATGAATTATTTTGGTCATCTTGATGATCCATTGACAAACATATGTTCATGCTCCCAAAAGAGCCCATCTTCATGAGAAAGTTTATTGACGTTCTCTTATCAAAAACCTTATTAAGGAGGGTCGTCGCAGGCTACACCATAAGTAGGGTGCGACGATGCCTAATCGTTGCCCTATGCCCTAAAGCTAGTTTGCGACGTCTCTGCAGGCTTCCCTACAACTAGGGTGCGATGATGTCAAGAGGCTAAGAAAAAGGTCGAACTTCATGAAAGTTCTAGAAGGGGATATTCTAGAAGATGAGGTGGCATCTGTATGGTTGGGATCCTACTCGCTTCTCTGATTTGGTGGGATCATCCTAATCTCTTCAACCATCTTTCTTTCCCCTATATAAAGAGGGATTTCTCATGGAAAAGGCTAATGTTAATGAATGTTGATTCAAGAAAGATTATTATTGAATAGGCTAAGAAGTGGATGAATAATTCTACTTCAGTTCATACTTGAGAGCTTCATTTCAGTTTATCAAGTCATTGTGGATCTTCTTCATTCAAGGATTGGAGGAAGTGTGTGTGTTGGAGCAAAGGGTCATCGGAAGAGGACCTTGCAACATCAAGGATTTGGTTGTAATATCCACTTTCATTTTAATATGATACAATGATATGTTTCTTTCCTATAAAACTTGCTTTGTTTTATTGTATGATTCCTTTATCACATGCATAAGTTATTGTTGAGTATATTATATTGCTTTCACTTTGGTTGGTTTGTGTTCCCTTGCAGATTCAACATCACAGGAGAAATAGAGTGGAGCTAGGACGAAAGTGACAAGAGGAAGCGATATTTAGATGGTATGTTGCCCATCTCTTGTTAGATAGTAAACTCAATGATTAGAGTTTAGGGAAAGCGTCATGTTTTGTTCTGTTTTGTTCTAGATCTAGGTGGATCTAGGGAGATCTGTTTATGTTTGCATTTACCGATAAGTCCCATAAGAAAAATGACGACCATACTAGGGATACAACCTCCTTTTGATTTTTTGCTTCCTACTTGCCTTTAGCTTTCCTTCCTCTGATAACTTTCATTCTCTGAGTCTGTGGGTGATCCATCTAGACTCATTGGGTTTAGAAGTTCCTTTAGAAATTTTGTCTTTCTTCCAAATTTTTCAAATTTACAGACATCATCGCATTGTACCTCATTGATATCCTGCTACGACCTTGAGACGTTGCTCTCTGCTTAGCCAATCCAGTGTGAAGACGTCACACTCTTCTCTACCAGTGGCCTACGATGACCTTAGATCGTCGCTCTGTGGCCTATACCCAGCCTGCGACGACTCCTATAGGTTTTGATGGAGTAAGTCATTTTGTCTTTTACTACCCAAATTTTCCTTATTAGATTGGGGTGAACTTCTTATACTCATGTTTGATCGATTCCTGAATTTAGATCTTGATTTTGATTGGTTTTCAGTGATTGAAAGTCTTTCTTTTCATTTTGCAAGTTTTTTACTCATTCTCATTGTCACAAGGGTATAATCTCGGATTTTCATCTGGGTGCTTGTTTTATAAAGGGTATTTGGTTTGTCTTAAAGTTTTGGATTCATTTTGTTTGTCAGATTGTTTGTTGATTAAGAAATGCTTTTTTCTTGCTTGCATCAAAAGGTTTTCTTGTCTTTTTCGTTTTTGTCTACATTACGAATTTGGTTCGGGAATTGTGTTGTGAGTGTATTGATTTTCTTTGATTACATTTTCCTTTCATATTTATATCTATGATTTGATTTGGGAAAGGAAGAATTGGAATCATTTATTCATTTTAGTTATCTCTTGCAAGAAATTTTTTTACATTCGAAATATTGGTAAAGAGAAGAAATTGGAAAATTTTATAGTTTGTGATTGTTTGGAATTGTGTTCATTCGAAATTAAGGAATTGCAATTTGTAGCTTGTTGTATTTCAAAATAAATGCCTTCTCCCTATTGTACCTAGAGTTCATTGAATTGAAAATTGCACATCCATCTCTTTTTTCATTTTATTGGGTCAAGGTATTAACTTCATCAGTTTCACTCCCATTTCCCTCTCTGAGTAAGAAACAACCTCTAAAATACAACGTAAATTTAAAATTTATTAGTAACTTTTATTTTCTAGGGATCTTTTTCACCAACATTAGCTAGGATAGCGCTTTGGAATAGGTTGTGAGGCACACTCTCCAAAGCATCAAAACACACAATAATATCTTGTGATAGGGAGAGTTCAAATCCAATTGCTACATTTTGTCCTGGGAAGCCCTTCTCACACAAGGGTCAAAACTGAGGTCGCATTATGACTGGAAGAGTTACTCACCCTGCTTTGTTGGTCTTGGTGTAGATATTGCATGTATTATGGGGGGCACTTGAAGGTATACCCACAATTATGAGTGGAATCCTTTCGAGTTTATTTCAGGATAGATACCCTGCCTTTGCACGTGGATCAGACTATCGACTGTTTCCCTAGGCATCACTGTTATAGTTGGTAACCTTAGTAGCCTATATATTTAGGGTCTTTACATGAGGTGACTATGAAGGGGCAAGTATTCACGGTACCTGGAATCGACGTTGGCCAAACTCACTTGGGCTCCTTGGAGGGTTTACCCACGATTATGTGTGGGAGCTTTCACCAGGGTGTAAGTCCGTTATGCAGGTCGTCAATGTAATGTTTCCAACCACTTATCCCAACCCCTTCATGTCTTGACTTCATGATGTTGGATTTCATCACCAACTAGTGACTTCGAAATCAGAAGGTTTTGTTTGCTTGGTTTGATTCCTAGATTTTATTAGTGAGTGATGTTTGTTTCCTCTAGTCGGCCATAGATTTTCTTCATTATTTACTTGGATCAAGAAACATCGGCCTTCGTCATTCATGTAGGATGCAAGGGTTACCCCCGGAAGATCCGAAAGGTTACCAACCCTTGCCTCCTAACTCACTAGAAGGCTCTCCTGAGAAAGTAGTCAACAACGAAGTAGCTTCTGAGGTTGGGAGCACACACTCTTTAAAAGGATTTCAAATTGTTTCAGAATCTTTAAAGGCATTTAGGCTTCCCCCTCTTAGACCAGACGCACATATACTTCGGATGAACTCGTCCGGGGAAATTGTTGTTGTTGACAACACTGGAGTACCTACTGGACCTAACGTCGGATCCAGAGTAGAGAATCCACTTTTCCCAAGTGAACCATCTGGGACCCCGACTCACACTGTTGGAACTTCTAATTTTGGTTCTATCCCTTTGACAGTACGTGATCTGCACGGTAACCTAGGAGCGAGTCTTGATCAACCTATGGCATCACAAGCACCTGAGACGTCTGTCACCTATACGGTACCTTTATACCATTTTACTGGTATTACCAGTAATGTCATCACCATTTCAGACCAATTGTTTATTGGTTCTCACTCAATTCCTACTCTCCAGATGGCCCATTGTACTATGGTCCCACAAGCTACCACAATTCCTACTGGAAATGTGCTTATCTCCCAAGCTCCAATTGGGACACCACTTCCACCTAGATCAAATCCGTCACTTCCCCCTGGGTATACAACTCTGAATACTTCTGTTCCTACCTTTACCTAGGTCCCATCCGGAGTTTCTAGAATTTTTGTTCCTCCTGGGTATAATGATGCTACTAGTTTTGTTCCTATACCTTCCTAGGTTCTCTCCGGAGGGTCGTATGTTCCTCCTCCGCTCCTGCTTGGAGGATCTGTCCCTAGTGGCTCCAATCTTTTTGGAGGAACCAATTTATCTATCACTTTTGGTTTCCAGATTCCTGTTGGAGGTCAAACCCAAGTTGGAGGACAACCTCAATTTGGGGGGCAACCTCAGATTGGGGCACAACCTCAACTTGGGGGGCAACCTCGGGTTGGAGTCCATAACCCACTATATGGACATAACACACCTGTGGTACAATATCTACCTTGGAACCTTCCTTTTACAGGAAGTCTACAACCATCTGGGGGAAACATCCTCAAGTTAACTCTTTTTTACCCCCTAACCTCGGTCAATCGTATCCAGGTTCTTTGAATCCTGCCTGGGGTCCAAACGTTCAATCTCGTGTTCCTTTCCAAGGGAACATCTCTAATCAACCCAACCCTATGGGATATATGCCTTTGAATCCTCCACAACCGAATCTGTCAGGACTATCTAATTATTTGCAGAGTGCTTATGGTCCTACTGGTATACCTATGGGGCTTCCCCCTCAAAACTACCAGTTTCCACAAGTGAACCAACAATTGCCTTTTCTAGCCACTTTGCATTTACCTGATCTGTCTAGGATTTTGAATGATCCTATCTTACATTCTCCTTATTGGCCTGTCATACTGGCCAAGTTACCGTCCGAAATTCCTAAATTTGACGGTCGAGCAAGAGAATATTCGAATAATCATGTTATGAATTTTCATCTGTGGTGTTCATCCAACTCCTTAATGGATGACTCCATCAGATTACAACTTTTCCAAAGAACTCTCACGGGTTCGGCAACAAAATGGTACATCGAGTTACCACGAGGTTTCTTCAATGAATTTAACACCCTAGCCATCGCCTTTTTGACACATTACCAGTTACCAATATGATACGAGACGGTAACCAAAATTTTGAGTTCTTTCAAGCAATCCTCTTCCACTCATATTTTTTATCACATGCATGAGTGGAGGAGGAGAAGACGTTTAATCAAAGTTCCCCTTCCTGATCAACTATTGGCTGAGTGGTTTACCAAATCACTCATTGGACCTATCGCTCGTGATGTCTCCATGGGTGGTGTTGTCGCTAAAGAG